>CDEZ01023336.1:0-15766 GCA_000826365.1 Acanthamoeba royreba
GTCAAGCTCAAGCTCAACAAGATCAAGCTCAAGCCCAACAAGTTCTTCTCTCTCTCTCTCTCTTTTTATTCATTTTCCATTAGATAATTTCTAATTCTTATTATTCTTTTCCATTTTTAACTAATACAATAACTATCTTTTATTCTTCTTTCTTCACTATTTTTTCTTGTGATCAGACTTATTTATCTGATCTTTTTTCTAACTTTAAACCAATAAACCTAACCCTTTACCCTAACCCTTGTGATCAGTGTTCATTCAACTGATCTTAACCACTAACCTTAACAATAAACCTTAACCTTTAACCTTAACCTTTAACTTTAAACCAATAAACCTAACTCTTTACCCTTTACTTTAATTCTTTGCAATGACTGAGACTTCACACAGTGTGAGAACAGTGATTCATGAGGATGCATGTTTGCATTTTTGAAGGCCTCAGCTCCATTCTTTTCCTTTCTTCCAAGCTTAAACAACAGCTGGATATCAAGACCCTCTTCTTGTTTGCCATCTGCCTTTGCTTCAAGGATCTAAACATATATGGAAATTTTCCAACTGTCTGCCTACCAGTTCCCTCTCATGTTTCATTTCCCACTGTCTTTCCAGACAAGAATAAATGGCTCTGTTTAGACACTCATTCATCAGCCTGAAACGTGTTGGCTTATTGTGGTGTCCACATTGGTCTGGCACCATCCAACAAAATTTTGCCAGACAGCTCCAAAAAACACAAAACTAGTTTATGTGTTACAGGCAGGCAGTAGGGGATGTGCATTGTTTTATTCTTCCATAGACAATAACAAACATCACATGTCTTACATATCATCCAGGTAGGCTTGCTCTTCAGGGATGTAGACATTACGAGTGAGAGAAACATTGTACTGTAGCAATAAGCTACAGATTAATGCAGTTTCCGCAGGGGTCATGTCGTCTAATCGCTCTAGAACTGTGAGGGCTGCTTCGTCTCGTGGGCTGAGAGTTTTTGTCAACGAGGTTGCATGTTGTGAAATGCTAGAGGTGGGCATGTCAAGAAGAAAGGCGGTAGGCGGTGGGCGGCAGCGAGGCGACGCGGGACGATAGTTGCTTGTGGGTGGCGAAAAAAGAACAAGAAGAAAAGCAGAAGGTTAACTTCTTCTCTGATGGGGAAAACAATGTTTGCCAAACTGTGTGCAGAGTCTCAGATATGGCAAAATGACATTGATTGGTAAGTGATGAGTATATATGGCCAGCAAAGCAGCTTTTCACAGTCGGTGGATCAGGGCAAGAGTGGTATACCTCGGTGTCTTCAGTGGTTTCCTTGGTGGCTGGGTGGAGAATACACCTGGCCTCTTGTCTTGTAGACTGGGTGGTGGTATGCCACCCCTTGGCTCATTTACTCAAGCCATGATCTTGTTGTAGCCATCAAGAGCAGCAACCTGGTAGGCTTCAGCGAATGTCGGGAAGTTGAACACGTTGTTCACGAAGTAGTCAATCGTTGCTCCCATGGCCAGTACGGCTTGCCCAATGTGAATGATCTCCGTTGCGTTTTCACCGATAGCATGGACGCCCAGAACCTGCAGCCAAACTAGCGTTGGCGCGATGACCTGACAAGCACAAGAGAGCATGTGTTGAAAGATACCTTGCGAGTTTCTTGATGGAAGAGAATCTTGAGCATGCCCCCGGTCTCATCTCCTATCATCATTCCCTTGGCAATCTCTGAATAGCGAGCGATGCCGTATTCGTAGGGTATGTTGGCCTTGGTCAGCTCGTGCTCCGTCTGACCTACCATGCTGATCTCAGGGATTGCTGAAGAGAGATCGTTTGAGTCGCGCTTCAAGGGTATTGTATGATGGAAAGCAGCGATCGTACAATAAATGCCATAGGGGATAAGATTAGGCTGAACGCGTGCGCACTGCTGGCCCCACATGTGACACACTGCCATTCGCCCCTGTAGCATGGAGGAGGAGGCCAATGAAGGGAATCCGATGACATCACCGGCTGCGTAGATGTGTGGAACAGCGGTCTGGTAATTATCATTCACCCTCAGTCGCCCTAATAGTATTTACGTAATCACAAAGTGGTTGAGTGATCCACAAGTTCTCTCTGGAGAGTTCTCACTCACCTCGTGCGTCGGTTGTCAGGCCCGCAGCAGCTAAGTTGAGCGTGTCGGTATTGCACTGGCGTCCAACAGCGTAAAGCAGAGAGTCACCGATGACTCGCTTGCCACTCTCCAGCTCGGCGATGACCCGCTTACGTGACTCATCGACTTTGACATTCTTCACCTGCACATAGACGAAGAATAGTATTAAGAAAAGAAAAGAGATCAAGTTGTCTTATTTAACCTTTTCCCCAAGCCTGAACTTGGCTCGTTCTTCACGCATATGAAATACAAGATTATCCACGATCTCGCGGTCTACAAATTCAAGCAGCTCAGGCCTCTGATCAATTACGGTGACCTGTTTGACCTCACACGTCTCCGCGCATTAGAGGATAAAATTAGGTAAAGAGTTGCGGTATACGTACAGCCACGCTCGCCAGTGATCCCAACATTGCAGCATATTCAATGCCAATAACGCCAGCACCAACTACGATCAGATTACGGGGCATTTCTGAAGATATTCATGAATGAGTGAGGTGGTCTTTGGTTCACTTGAGCGGCCGTGGCACTCGTACCCGTCAAGTTGAGAATCTGGTCAGCATCAAATATATACTTTCCGTCACAGGGGATATTAGGATCATGCGCAGGACGCGTGCCGCAAGCGATCAGAATGTGCTTTCCTCGCAGTTTACCCTTCATTCCATGCGCGTCCCTGAATGTTGTTCAAGAAATCGTTGGTGATGATGAAATGACAAGGAAAACCCTACGTACGTGATTGTGACAGTGTTGGCATCGTAGAAACTTCCGCGACCTCGAACATGTGCGACGTTGTTGCGTGTAATCTGGCTCATAATGACTTCTTTTTCTCTCTTGATAACGCTTTGCACTCTGCCATATTTCTATCATATAAGCACAACTGGGTCCCGATTCGTACAAGAGAGCAGCGCACCGATAGGTGAGATCACTAAATGTCCAATTCTCCTTGGCTGTGTACGATTTGCCGTAGAAGAATCTCTGCTTGAAACCGCTCAAGTATAATATCGCTGTGTGATATACATAGCACATAGTGTTATTAAGCTACATCACAGCTCTTTGAACGTTTCCTTGTCCTCCATGAGCTCTCTCACACACAACAAGCTGGCTCGTATCCAATAGAAGTGAGTACGTACCTTCACGCAGGGTCTTGGAGGGAATAGTGCCTGTGTTGAGGCAGATACCGCCCAACCACGCACCGTCATCCACCAGCGCTACACGCTTTCCAAGCTTCGAGCTCTGAAGGGCACAAAGAGAGGAAGGAAAAACACAGTAGTGTGAGAGTTGTGGTTGGACTGTGGTCGGGCGCATACCTGGATGGCTGCCTTTTGGCCTGCCGGACCACTGCCGATGACAATGAGGTCATATTCTGGGATCAAAGCCTCATCCGCCACATGTATTCCCTAGTCCGTACAATTGTCCATTTGACGACACAAATGCAGAAGACGATCAGTTGACCGACAGTGAGTCGAAAACAAAGAATCAAGAATCCGTGTGCGTACTGGTGCGGCATGCGTAACCCGGGAGGCTGCCGGCGCCGCAGCGCCAGAGGTCAATGGAGCAGCCGAAGCCGCTGCCGCTGCTACCGCCGGATCTGTCGCGGATGGCTGCCCTTGTTGTGATGGTTGAGCGGCGGGAGAAGCAGAAGGAGGCGAAGAAGAAGAAGAAGAAGCAGAAGAAGAAGCAGACGACAGGAAAGAGGAGAAGGGAGAGGGGGACGGACGGGACGTCAAGTAGGTGCGATTGGGGTGACTCGGGCAGTCGCTGCTTCCCGCTCGGGCAGGCGCCGCTGGGACGAAGGTGGTTGTGGACTCCAACAGGAGCCCCCGCGCTGTCGTCGTGATGGAGGCGGCGGTAGCCAGGTGTGGGCGGCCGCCCATTTTCGCACTAAACCGCACCGACAGCCGACTACACGTAGCCCGATACATGTGTGGTTTTTTTGTTGTATGTGAAGGACCGCAGGTCTTTCTGATAGGAGGTCACTTGCTGTGTGTTACCGGTAGGAAAGAGAACTTCGTGTTCGTCACACAGCGAAGTAGCCGGCAAGAACCGAACACGAAATATTTGGCAAAACTATTTGGCGTTTCGCAACCAAAACATTTCTTTTCGCGCCACGTTGGGCCTCTGGGAACCAGGCTGAAGAGGTACAGGGTGGCCAGATTGTCGATTTCCCCATCGTGGCCATTGGGACAGCAGTGCGGTGAGCTTCTGCAGAGGATATCACGTTGGTTTGCTGTCAGTTGTACATGACGCTACACAACGTTGGCGGCCGTTGTTGGTAAGGTAGTAGTGTAAGAGATGGAGCAACAGATCACTGAACATAGGAACCCCAAAGAGACCAGACAAGGCCCTGACTGAGGCTTAATATGACATTCAGATCATGTATTAACCACAGATGAGGAGGAAGAGGAGCTTAGGGAAAGCACATCCAACAAGGAAGTCCATATCATCGGCCATCTCTGATCAGTGGTGTTCATCGGACTTGAGGAACCGCAGGCCACAATAGCCGCACGCGTGAGGACCGGGCTTATCGAGGTTGATGAAGATGCGAGGATGTCCCAGAGCGCCACCACCTTGACGAGCAACAACATACACACAACATCGTACACCCACTCCAGTCAGTACTCCTCCTGTCTCCCTTCCCGAGAGAAGAAGGACACCACAAACCTCCATCGCACACGGCCGTGCTGCCGTGGACAAGCTTTGGCGGCACTTCATGGATCAGCTCTTCCGCAGGCTTGGGCTGTCAACCAAACATTAAATTTAAAAAAAGTGTAAAAAAAGATTTAAATTAATTAATTGATTGAATCAACAACTAAAGGTGTGGTGAGTTATATTTTTATTTGTATTTTATGTTATGGGGGGAATTAGGAGTAAAATCCATACCGCATAAAGGTCACCTGGATTTTCGGGAACGCCAGGACGGAAGACATCATTGTCGAGGGAGATTTCGCCCACGATGGGCAACTTGAGCGTCGACGCCGCCCGGCTGCCGCTCAGGGAACTGCGGAGGGCGAACGGCGAGGTGGCGCAGTACATAGGCGCTACCCGCTGGAGGGCTGCCCTGCTCTGGGCGAGGTAAGCGAGCTGTGGCGCGGCGCGTCTCATCCTCACCCCCAATTGATTTTGTTAAATCTGTGTTTCGTTATTATGCGAAAGTGTTTGCAAAATGAATTCAGGCTCCCAAATTATTTCCGAAATTTTGGTACATTTTCCAGATTTCGCTGCCTCGTAAGGTTCCTTTCTCTTCTTTCTTTGCACAGTTTTGATCCCCAGGCACTGAAGTAGCGTCAAGTTGATTGGGCCTCAGGAGGGCTGTTGGCAGCGCGAAGTCTTGCCTGTAGATCACGAAGCTGTGGAAGTTCGTGATTAAGCATCGAGCTGATACGCCATTGACCGAGATTGTCCCAATTTCCAGCAATATGTTGCTCCATTTCTTTCACGCAGGTGTCCACTGGTTCACAGAGCCTGTGGATTCCGAGTATTGAGGGCTCTGCGAATACAGGTAGCATGCGGAGGGGGTGGTACCAGTGTGAGTGCACAGGCAGATGATTCTGCAACAGGTAGATGGACCCTTTGCTTTGCTTCTTCTCGTCGTCCGACTTGCACTCAAGGAATATAGCATTTAACATCTGCAACCCTGATTATTTCAATTGATCAGGAGCGTTTGAAAGGTCTTGACGGTGTGAGAATGGGCCTACCGCCGGCAAGACAGTCAATAGTGGGGTAGAGGCGTGGTCTATCAAGGATGTGACGTGCCATCACCTCGCCAAATGCCGCATCATTGAGGCGAATGATGCTAGCAAACAGAGACGCAATCACAATCTGTTTCCGAGCGTTCCTGCGACTACGTGGCCATAATCCGTAAGAGGATTTATGAGCAGCATCATGGTCATGAGTGGTGTAGGAGTCGTACTCGACACCGTAGAAGCGTTGATTATTCACTTGATCACCACTACGCATAAGATCATTCTCAGTCGTGAGAGCTGAAGCGAAGATGCCCATGAGGCGATGGCACCATGCTGCGCGTTGGGGATTGACGATTTCATAGTCGAGGCCATTGGACATTAACCGGCCCAAGGTAAGCGAAGCAATGATGGGCAAAGCATCAATCAGGTCTGCATTCCCAGCTTTTGATAAGGTGATGTGCTTTTGAATAAGAGAGCACACTGGTTCCATCACCACCTCATTCCATTTAAAGCCCTTTGCCAAGCGCAAAATGAGCTCTTGCTGCAGCAGGTGATCTTCAGTCATAGACCTTCTCGATTTGGGCCAAGCTCAGGAAGCGTACCAAAAAGGAGGTGCACTGTGGTACGTAGGCTTGCAACAGCTCCTGCATAAAGAGTCCGATGCTTTCCTTGTCTTGGAGTGTGACCAGGTTGAGTGCAAGCCTATCTAAATCGTATCTGTCTTTGGGATTCACTACAGGAAACCTGGTCAGAGCTACGAAGGAGATGATAGCAGTAATGGTAGGAGCATACTGAATGTCGAAGATCGCTTAATGAGCGTTCGGGCCACTTTAAGACATTTGGTACGGCTCAGTGGTTTCTTCATCAAATAAGTGTAAGTATTTTCGTCCTCTTCTTCCTCTTTGTGCGCATCGTCATCGTCATTGTCAGCTTCATCGTCATGCCTCTCATCACCTTCCATTCCTTTGTTCTTCTTTTTCGCTTCGTCGCCTTCGCCACGCTTGATTCGCTTCGTATGTGGTTGGTCTGCAGCTTGACGCTTACGTTTCCTGATTTGTTCCTCACGTTCACGATGCAGATCAAGGTTTACACTCAGCATCTACAGCAGGACCGATTAGCTTCGTGTGCTTAACAGGAGGTAGTGATAACATACATTACAGGCATCGGCGAAGCTCATCTTCTTGATCAGCTCATCCAACCAGTCATCGTGAGGCCACACCACGAGAGCGGCCCGAGTGTACCATCGCTCAAGCGTCACTCCTTCGTTTCCTGCGGGTCCGCCCACCTCGACTTTCCATTTGGTGTCATTCAGCAATGACAGCGGGTGCACTTCTTCGTCGCCAAACGAGAGATCAATCGAACCGAGAGGTCGACACACGTCACCGCGATTGCTCACCCAACCATACAGTGAGACTCTTTCCTCCTCGTTGTCCTCTGCCCAGCCTTCCTTTTCGGATCCACTCTGGCTCACGTGAATGGTGGCCAGATGAAGGTCGATCCTCGTCGATGGCTTGGTTCCGTCGTCTTGAGCTAATGCGCGACAAGCAGCGCGCACGAGGTCGACAAGCGCACGATCAGAGCCTTTGAGTCGATTGAAGGAGAGTCCTGATGACGAGTACATGTGAGATAGCACAAACACCAGCTTTTTCGGCACTTGCACTTCGTCTGCAGTGTGCATTCCGCGTTGATGTCTAAGTTGAAGCAGCTCAACCCATTGTTGCAATTTACGCGCGAGCTCCTGGGAAGCTGCAGCTTCGTTCAGTGGAAGAGGCATCGCTGTGCCGCCGCAAGCAATAAGGTTGTAGACAAGAGCAAGCCTGGCTCCTGATGTCACTGTACCATGTATCCCCGTTCATAGTCTGCACATGGAGATCTTGAGCAAGTGGGGATGCGTACCAGGGAGGATCTCGTGTTGACAATCAGCATAAAACACCATCCAGTGAAACCCAAACCGACTCTTGTCTGCCAAGTGCATCTCCGTGCGATGACCGTCATGCTCGACCACCAGTTGACCGCCGGTGAAGATCGACGGAAGAAGGATGACCAGAGTGGCGAACATGCCTGGCGCCTTCTCCGTGTCCCGATGCGCCTTGAAGAACCCGCCTGCACGTGTTGGTAAGTCCATCAGCATGTTACGTTTGCAATGAACTGCTTCACTACGTTACGACGACGTTTACCTTGCTCATAGAGAAGGAGCTTATACAACTGTGCTTCAATCTTGATTTCTGATGAGAGGACAAGGGAAGACTTGATCTTAGGTAAGAGACCCTCGATCACGTCCGGCCAGCGAGGGTTGGTCAGTGCGAACTGGGTGTGGGGCTCAAGCTGCCACGAATTGCGATACCTGTATCGGATGGTCAGCATCATCAGCCATTCCACGTTCACCACATCATCCGAGACTCAGGGGTATCGCGTACGTGGTGTCGATGATCGTTTGTTCACCTCGACCATAAGGGGCCTGCTCACACACGGCGCGCACAGCATCAACCTGTGCTCCAACCAGAGGCAGGCCGATGGGTCCCACGCCAGCGACCTCCAGCCCGGGCAGCTCGGTGGCTACAAAGGATGAGCTGGCGCACACCGGACCACAGCGGGTCATCGACTCCTCCAGCGTTTTCCACACCGCGGCACCGATGTCCTCTTCTGGGGCGGCTTTCGCCTCCGCCACCTCCGCCACTGGTCGGACCTGCGTCGACGTTGATGGTCCCTCTTGTTTCTCCATCATTTCGGGGGGAAATGGGTGAAGCGGCAGCAAATTGACGTCCCTGGACATTCCATCACCACCTTCCCCCTCAGCCTCGGTGTGCAGCAAATATTGCAGTTGTTGATGTTGTTGTTGTCGTGCCGGTTCTTCTTTCATTACAGCAAGAAAAGAACCGTCACTGTGGAGAAATTTTAGTTATTTTGTACGCTCGTTTCACCTATTGGTGCATTTTATCATGAATGTTCCTATCTGCTTGCCCCTTTGATGAAATGCACCAATAGATCCCCGTGACATAGGGATCTACCTGAAGATACCCTTCAATCGCCAATGACCTGAAAAACTCGATCGAGTAAATATCAAACAAGGATTCATGGTCCGTTTATTGGTCGGAAGTTCTTACCATACGTGTGCGGTCGAAAGAGCACGGCAAGGAAGACAAGGATGAAGATGGCGCTTACGGCCCAGCCCGGAAGGTGGGATGAATGGTAGGCCGCGTATTCCGTCCACACCTCACATAACACGGCAGGAGGAGCGTATGGAAGAGTATCGAGAACAAGCGTGCGAAGGTACGTGTTGCGGAGCCAGGCTTGCTCCCACACTCGCTTGTCCCAGCCGACTCGTAGCGTCGAGTTCCAGAAGGTCAAGGTTGCGACGCCAAGCTTCTCGGCCACGTGAAGCATGTTCCTGAAGGAGACGAACGCTTGGTCAGAAAGGGAGACGGGGTCCCATGTGGAGTACTCCACGATGAGCACGTCGATGAGCGAAACTGCCCCCGAATTGATGAACCCACGCAGCAGCGAGGTAGGTTGGTGCTCCCCGGGAGCGATATAGAACCGCAGCACCACCATGTCCTCAACTGCAACAACGGAGCTCAAGTTGAACTCCTCCATGGCAATCTGGCCGGTGATGCCGGAGCGGGTGACGGCTTGCATCGCGTTGGCCAGTTCCTCGACGTCTTTAGCGCTCCCTTCACCCACGAGGTAGGTTTCCCACTGTCCCCAGTTGAGTTCGTGGTGGTTGAGAGCACTGAAAAAGAAGCTCACAGCTGCTTGTCGTGCATGGGCGTGCATGTCGATGAAGATATGCTTCACTTCCCGAGCAGGTTCCGGCACATCAGGCAGAGTGTCTGATAATGCAGTGATGGGTAGGTTCATGTATCGTCCTGTACTCTGCACGTGCCCTGTGAGGCGGTGGTAGTCGTGTTCGACCTTCTTGGCCAAAGGATTGAAGACGAGAACGCGCGGCCAGAGGTCGAGGTCTAGAATGGCTTTGACCAGCGACAGTTGGTCTCGGCGACTGTGCGTTGAGATGTGCTGGAACCAGAGGCATTCGAAGGCTCGCACAGGCGGTGCGTTGATCTGCACGCGAAGATTGCCCTACCACAACAACAAAAATCAGAGTAGGCTCAGACAAGACACATGGTGTGACCTACCTGTAGGAGTGGACTCAGGACGGCAGTGTCAACCATGTGGTAGACATCCATCTGATGCCACACACGCCTCTGGGCGTCGAGGCTTCGATTGGCGATCTTCCTGGCTTCCACTTCAACAGAGGCGTCCCAGTGTTTGGGAAATGCCATCAGGTATGAGGGCGCTGTGAGTGTTCCATTCTGGATAAGTCGCATGGCAACAATGTCGACCGGGTGCCGTTTGAAGATGGTGGTGGCATCGGCGTAGATGTGATACAGCGCGTGAGGAAAGAAGATGTGCACGAGCGTCTTGAGAAGACGCGAATCAAGTCGTGGATCACCGAAGAAGAACTGAGACTCCTGCACCAGCAATACCCGCCAACCTTTGATCACCATCTGGCAATCCGTGCTTGGTTGCTGAGATGGACCTGCACAAGGAAGAGGAGAGGACAAGTCAGTCTTCTTCATGATGCAGGTGAGTGTGTGTGCGAAGCGTGGAGATGTACTGAGTGTGCTGTTGGTGATGAACGCAAATGCTGCACGGTCGACCAGCGCAAAGTAGCAGGTGGTGAGTTTCTCTGCCAACTCTCTATTCTGAGCCCTATCTGGGCCTGTATCTTGCATCTCATCCACAGCCTGAAGGAGGACCGTGACCACGACGAGCTTGCACTCCGTGGCGGCCTGCGTGCACCGTAGTACGTCGGCAAACGAACCGTGCTCTCGGAGGCCTGGCACATCACATGCCAGAGCTGCACTCCACAAACAAACCAGCAGCGCGGCCGGCAACAGAAGGTGCCACCACCGCACATCAGCTACGTGCTTCATCTTCATGAGCACCCGCTCCTTCATTTTCTTCTTTCCGCAAGGGGTGCGCAGAGAGAAATATGGAAAAGAAAAGAGAAAAAGAAGAAATCAGGAGTTAATCAGCTTTTGACCTTCCCAATATTGAGATCGCAAGACCTCACGCGCTCCGACTCCGATCGCCGACCTCGCCAATCGGAGCTCTACTTCCAGGAAATCAGCAATGGACATGCGCAACCAATCCGGGTGCGCCACCTGTTCACTCCCACTCTTAAAAGCCTTCCACACACTCAACTCTCTCTTGTCTTGCTCTTACCTTCTCACACACACACATACACAATAAAGGCTTCTGACTCCAACGAGTCCTCGCCTTCCCTGCGCCCGCGCACTACTCTGCGGCCTACTCCCCGTTACCACATTCAACAGGTTATGGGCCCACGCCCTCTATAGCCTGGATGAACACCTACACCCAACCAGTGGCACACGCGGTCATCCTACGCGGAGCCGACAACTACGTAGCATGGAAGACCAGCATACGTAGCATCCTGCAAGCCAAGGAACTATGGGGATATATTAACAATCCAACGCGGAACAAGCGACCGGAGGATCTCACCGAAGCAGAGCTCCTAGCCATCGACAGGGATAATCGAGAGGAATGCCAACGCGCCCGACTCAAGGAGCAGACCGACTGGGACGCCAAGGCAGAGCGAACGCTCGGCGAGATCAGCATGTACGTCATCCCATCGATCCAGAGCACCGTACTCAACTCCGCAACACCCGCCGAAGCGTGGAACACCCTCGAGAACACCTACGATCCGAGCAAGACCCCATCCCAGTATGGCCTACTCACAGAACTTTTTCAACTCAAGTACAACTCGACGGACCTCACCGCACACTTCCTCCGCATTGACGAGCTCATATCAAGGGTTCAAGCCGACGATCTTCGTTTCCCGGATCGCGTCATCAACTGCCTTACCCTCAACAGCCTGCCGGAGGACTACCTACCGATCAAGGCCACCATACTTGCGTCACAAACAGCCTACACAAAACACGAACTAAGGATCGTTCTCCTCCAATTCGAAGCGCAACAGAATCTGAACTCACCTCCCACAGACCCCAAAGCAAACTGGAGCAAGCACAACAACCGACGCAGCAAGGGACCGTACGGGCGATACAAACATAGAAACAACAACCCTGGCGACCACAAGAACCACGACTCCACCAGGACCGGATCAACTCACAGCAACAGGGATCTCTACTGCACCTACTGCGCCAGGAACGGACACACCGTGCAGAACTGCAACACGAAACAACGCGATCTCAGGAATCGAGGCCACCACAGAGAGAACAGCCAGGACTCCTCGGCACCAAACTCCACGCGACAGGCCAATCACGCCACGCGCAAGGCACTCGCCACCTCCGCGAATCCGTCTCACAACGAAACCGAAATTTGGTACTTCGATACGGGCGCCTCTCATCACTTCACCTGCCATCGACACATCCTTGTCAACTTCAGACCACTCAACGACCAGCTCGTCCTTGGCGACAACCACGAGCTACTCATCGCAGGAGTCGGCACCGTAGAGTTCGTCACTCGCGTCAACGGCAAGAGGCAAACAATCACCCTACAGAATATACACTATGTCCCCTCCCTTAAGAAGAACCTCATTTCTGCTAACGCTCTCCTCGACATGGGCTATGGTCACGAGATATATCGAGGCGGAGGGACGGTACAGCATCACGACACCGGGCGCATCCTCTTCAACATCTGCCGCCACGACCAAATGATGATCTCCATGATCGCACCAGTCACTCCGCCGTCCCGTCTAGCCAACGCAACCGTCAAATTGCACACCCCGCGACTTCAAGTCACTCTCGATGAGCTACACCTCCGACTAGGCCATGCCAGTGCCAAGCGCCTACTACGCGGCCAAAGCTCCTACACTGACATCGACCTGCTAAGCAAGGAGATGGCACAATGCCAAGACTGCATACGGGCTAAGCTCACGAAGTCCACCATCGGCAAGGGACCGGCACCTCGCTCCACCACTCCCTACGAAGTGATTCACTCAGACGTCTGCGGACCGATCACACCGCAATCCATCAGTGGCAAGCGCTACTTCGTCACATTCATCAACGACTGCACCCGACTTGTACACGTGCGCACGATTAGAGAGAAGAGCGAAGTCCCGGAGGCCTTTGCCGACTACCTCCGCACACTCCCCTCATCAGCCAAAGTACGTACACTCCATACCGACAACGGCGGTGAGTACAGCAGCCATCAGTTCGCCGCCTTCCTCAAGCAGAACGGAATCGTCCACAAACCAACACCACCCTACACCCCGGAGTACAACGGAGTCGCCGAGCGCATGAACAGGACGCTCGTGGAGATGATGAAGGCGATGCTACTCTCAAGCGGCCTCAGCGATGGATTCTGGGGCGAAGCGGTAGTGCACGCGGCCTACCTCAACAATCGACTCCCCACCAACGCCAACAAGGGTAAGTCACCCTACGAGCTCCTACACAGCAAGCCACCCAGACTCTCCCTACTGCAGCCATTCGGCCTACAGGGCTTTCTGCTCAAACCCACTCACGAGCATCGCAAGCTGGGCGCCAAGACCATCGACGTGCGCTTCCTCGGCATGAAGGACGACACTCAGGTATTCCGTCTCTGGGTGCCATCATCACGGCGCATCACAGAATCCATCCACGTCAGATTCACCACCATCCCTCGCACCACGCCCATAGTTCACTTCGATGACATCAAGCCTGACGCATCCAGCAGCCACCACACACCGTCCATCACCGAGCTCTCCACTGACGACTCAGTACTGCCCGGGGCCACAAGCAGCAATCCTGTCCCAGGTCTCCCAGATCTCACGAACGACTCTGGAACAGATGACAGGGACGACGCGCTCTCTACCTACAACGACCAAGATCTACCCTCACCCGTTCTACCTGACGCCAGCTCCTCTGCTGCAGACACAGAAGCGAACCTGCCAGACACAACAGACTATAGCACAGACTCCATCATGCCTACCACACCCGGTGCAGAATCGGCACCACCGGCGAACAAGCGTCGCACCAGGCCACCGATCAGCTCAGCACCCGTCAGAGTGTCAGAACGCTCCACCAAAGGGAAGACAACCTACTACAAGGACTTCTATCGTGCCTGCATTGCCCAATACCTCACCGACACCTCCGTGCCTTACACCTACAATGACGTGCTTTCCCACCCAGAGAAAGAGAAGTGGATCGCAGCCATGAAAGCTGAGTATGACAGCCTGACACGCAACGGAACCTTCACCCTAGTCCCACCCATGAAGGAACGCAGACCCATAGGCAGCCGGTGGACATTCAAACTCAAGCGACATGCAGATGGGTCGATCGACCGCCTCAAGGCCAGGTGGGTAGCCAAGGGCTACTCACAGATCTACGGTCTCGACTATGAGGAAACCTTCGCCCCTGTAGTACGCCTCGAAAACCTTCGGCTTCTACTCGCCTGGGCCACCATACACGACCTAGAGATCGACCAGGCAGACATCGATTCGGCCTTCCTACAGTCCAATCTCGATGAGGACGTCTACGTGGAGCAGCCAGAAGGGTTCGTCTCCGCAGAACACCCCGATTGGGTGTGTAAGCTTAACAAGAGCCTCTACGGGCTCAAGCAAGCGCCTCGCGTGTGGAACAGGACCCTGAGGAGACACCTCAAGGAGAACGGCTTCAGAGCCACCGACGCGGATCCCTGCATCTACCTAAAAGGAACAGGACGGACCCGCATCATCATCTCCGTCTACGTTGATGATCTCCTTTTTATAGGGACCCGTGAGCAGGTGAACGAAGCCAAGCACCTCATAACTTCTCGATTCCCCACCAAGGATCTTGGACCAGCACGGTCCATCCTAGGTATTGAAGTCATCCGCGATCGCCAGGCCAGAACAACAACATTGCGACAGCGCGGATACGTTGACGCCATATTGAAACGCTTCAGTATGGAGGACTGCAAACCCGCTAACACACCAATGGCGACCGGTGGACATCTCAACAAGCTCAACGCGCCCACGAACTGCAACGCGCCTTACAAGAAAGCCATCGGGGCTCTCCTCTACCTAGCTCTAGCTACCCGACCGGACATCACTCACAGCGTCTGCACACTGGCCCGCCACACCAACGAATACGACGAAACGCACTGGGCAGCCGTTAAGAGAGTACTTCGGTACCTTCAGGGCACACGGGAACTGGGCATCACCTACACGCAAGTTTCACCTGCAGAGGCCACACGAATTACAGCCTACTGCGACGCGGACTGGGCCGGAGACACCGACTCACGCAAATCAACGACCGGATACCTCTTCCACTACGCAGGTGGACCCATCATGTGGCTATCTCGTGCACAGGATACCGTAGCTCTCTCCTCAACTGAAGCCGAGCTCAATGCGATATCAGAGGCAACAAAGCAGATCCTCTACGTACGCAAGTTCTACGCGGCCTTCGGTTTCAACAGCAAGGAACCTACGATCCTTCTCAACGACAACCAGAGCGCAATCAAGCTGGCAACAGACTGCGGCCAGATCTACCGTGCGCGCATGAAACATTACGACGTCAAGCTCAAGCATATCCGTGACTCTCTCAAGAAGAATTCTCTCGAGATCAAGTATTGCCCAACAGAGACCATGCCCGCCAATCTGCTTACGAAGTCTCTTGCGCAGCCTCAATTCCTTCGACTCAGAGAAAGTCTCGGACTCTCCTAGACTATACGCGCTTAGTCTTGAGGGGGGCGTATTGAGATCGCAAGACCTCACGCGCTCCGACTCCGATCGCCGACCTCGCCAATCGGAGCTCTACTTCCAGGAAATCAGCAATGGACATGCGCAACCAATCCGGGTGCGCCACCTGTTCACTCCCACTCTTAAAAGCCTTCCACACACTCAACTCTCTCTTGTCTTGCTCTTACCTTCTCACACACACACATACACAATAAAGGCTTCTGACTCCAACGAGTCCTCGCCTTCCCTGCGCCCGCGCACTACTCTGCGGCCTACTCCCCGTTACCACATTCAACA
>CDEZ01023345.1:7630-24556 GCA_000826365.1 Acanthamoeba royreba
TGTTGTTGTTGTTGTTGTTGTTGTTGTTGTTGTTGTTGTTGTTGTTGTTGTTGTTGTTGTTGAAGATGCATGCAGGGGATTCAAGCTGATTCATCATCCAATGTATCCCTAACAGGTTGGCGCTGACATCATTCTGACGGACAAGCCAGCGTTACTGCCGCTCATTGACCACAACATCGAGAAGAATCTAAATGAACAGGAGAGGGCACGCATCAAGACAGCGTCGCTTCTCTGGGGATCCGGTGCGCGTCCCCTTATATTGTTGTCTATTACCCGCAGTTGACTGAATCTCGATTGATCATTAGGGAATCCCTTCGGGAAGGGATTCGACCTCATCCTGGGAGCCGACCTGACCTATGACTTTGAGGATCTGCCACCCCTGGTAGCCACCTTCAATGCTTTGTCTCAGTCGTCTGATGCCTCGGGTACTTCTATATTCTCGGTGCCTGCTTCTCTATGCTAATCAAAGGTCTCGTAGACCAGAAGCCTACAGAGATTCTTCTCGCTTACGGTATCCATTCCCTCTGTTGTCTGGTCACACACTTGCAACGGTATTGATGGAAGTGAGGCTGTGTGTGCAGGCAAGGAACGAGCGGCCATCGAACCCTTCCTCGACGAAGTGCGCCGTGAGGGCTGGAATGTGGAGCTTATTCCCGATGAGCACCTTGATGACTCAGACATTACGTTCCCCACTTTTACCATTGGCATTATGCACCTCACTAAGAAGGCCAAGGAGAGCCAGTAGTTGAGGCAAATGAAGCGAACTCAGTCAGTGAACTGTGTTCTTCCTTCAGCGGGATAATGCTTTACTGATCCATCAATTGACGAAGCAAATGCACGCACCATAGTTTCGTAGGCTCCTTCCTTGTCTAGGCCCTGCGCAATACTTAGCGATAGAACAAGCCAATGAAGGACACACTGGCAGCAGCGGTTCGACTACAGCTTCAAGCGCGCAATAGCTGCCTTGATGAAGAAGTTGCCGCAAGGAACTGATTTATACACAAAAACAGACAGGCCGGGGCCGCCACATGTGACGGCTCACGCAGAATGGCAGAAGGGGTAAGCCGAACTGAGCTCAGTTGTTTTGCCTACGGGCCATCCATGCGAGGAGCCACTTGAGATTGGTGAGCATGTACTTGAGTGCCTTGGTCCAGGTCTCGATGTTATAGCCGCTGTACTTGATCGACATCTCGCCGATCTTGTCCCGATCCATACGATATGGAAGGCGGAAGTGCTTGTCTTCACTCTCCGCGTGATCGCCCAGTTCCTTCAGACATTGCAAGTAACCCAACATTGCCTATGTCCAGCAACGCCATCAGCACTTTGGGTGATGATCTAAGGCAGACGGCTCGGAAGTACCTTGTCATAACGACTGTACCATAGCAACTTGGTGATGGGGTAGTCGTTGTTGCCGAACCTGTACGTGTAGAGAACCTCACGTTAGCCCTGCCCGCACCAATATGCTCCATTACTCCAGTCCAGGTGAGAACGTACAGCTCGTACGTGGACTTGTCATCAATCTGAATGATCTTAGAGTTGCTGCCCATCGGTACCAGTCGGTATCTAACACATCACAGGTGTGAGTGATGCTTGATTTGGAGAGCAAGGAAAAGGTGTCATCATATACGTTGAAAATTTAAAGTTGAGTTTCTTAGCGATGGTGTACAGCAGAAGCACGGCTTGACCCCACGCGGCATTGATCTCTTCCCACGGTACCTGGTGTAGATATGAACATTAACAAATGGGGACAACGATAGTTGAAGAATTGGGGAATACCCGACGCGAAGGGAGGTCTCCCAATCGGAACCCATTGATCATGCCGAAATGGCCATCGTGCCATATGTGGAATGCGTCGTTATAAAGATTCGTCTTCTTCAACATCTGCACAAACACACCGATTAGGAGGAACGGGGACGATGCAAGCAGTACACATTACCTCTAGTTGCTCACCGGCTCGCTCTGTGGCTACTCGAACTGTTTCCTTCTCTTCTTGGAAGGCCGAGAGTTTGCTCTGGAACTCGTTATAATTTTGCCAGTACCTATAAAACGAGTAATGAGCGAGGGCCTAGAAGAACAAGAGGCAAGATTACGTACAGCTTCTCTATATTCTGTAGCTTTTCTGAATCCCTTTGCAGATCCTCCTTTTCTCGCTTGAGTCGCTTCCGCTCCTCTTCCATAGAGAGTAATTGCTTTCTCAGGGTTTCTTCCTCATTCTCCAACTGCATTTAGCGTGGTCAAATCCTACCACGTAATGTCAAAGAGAACGGAGCAGGCAGTACCTGTTGAATCTCCTCCTCCAGTTCCTTGACATTCAAGAACTTTGCCTGTTCCTTCTCTAGTTGCGCCAAGTACTTGGCATATGCCTCATTCTCAGTATCCAAATCTTTATGGATTGAGTAAAGATAAGTCTGACTTCCACCACGTCAGAAAACCATCACAAGCCCACCTTGCAGCTGACTCTCAAGCTCGCCAAGGATCTTTTCTGTGCATTCAGCACACAGAGGATGATCGGTACCCGTCTGTATTCGATAAGATCAAAACATGATCATACAGCCCCAACCAGCCAAGCCATTCATACCTGATCTGAAGCATGCTGGTAGATATCAAAGACCTTAGAGAGCACCGAGCCATTCGACATGTTCGTCCGGAGGCGACTGTAAGGATTCAAGCGTAAGCGCATTCATCGCACAACATGGAGAAGGGCAAACGATAGACCGCACCGGCCTCCTTGTGTCCGTCGGTGTGGCGGCTCTGTGGCAGGCGCATAGCTTTCTACTGTCGGACATGCGCGTGGGAACCGTTAACGAACCACACATGCATAGCGGTACCCGTACGTCATGTATGGCGAGCCGCGTACCTCCCCCAGGCATAATGACTTCAAAGTCGGTCTCAGGCGTGACTTCAATGCTGGAATCGCTTGAGAAGAAGGTCGATCGTACCTTGCCCTTCTGTCCCGCTGCTGCACAGTGGGAGAGAGAACATGGTCAGTCATACCGCATACTAGCTGGAGAAAAGTAAGGAGAGAACTCTTTTTATATAAAAATACTTTTCCTAATCTTTACGAATTGATTTTAAATAAGATTATGAGTCTCTCCATGTATTTTTAAAATAAGAATAAATAATAGAAGAAAAAAGAGACAAAGGAGAAAGAAATAGTTTTTAATGGAAATTGATCGCCGTACCAGGAGCGAAGAAGGCATCGATGGTGGCATCTAGGTCTTTAATGTTTTTCAAATTCTCGATAATGGAGGGATCCACTTCAAGAGGTTTCTTGCATCGTTTGCATACAAATTCGTGCGAGCTGGATGGCAGCATCCTAGTGTGCAGCACTTTCCCTCCTCTTTCGCCTGTCCTCACAGGTTCCTCTTCCCCGTCTTTGATTTTAAAAATAGAAAGATCTGATTAATCAAAATATTATTTTTTTCCCATTTTCCCTCTTTATGATCCAAGAAATTGTAAAGAAAATAAAAAGAAAATCGCCGTTCAAGATGAACAGCAACATGGAGAGGCAGTAGACAACCGCAACATGTTAGTAAGTAACTTTAGAACACTTATTTCGAACACGAGACAGCAACTTTGAACAGTGGTTGTTAGGGATGATTCCAATTCCAGCTTACATGTTATTGTATTTTGGGCGTGGAGGAGTGTCGATCATGATCATCACGAAACACAGTGTAGGCAAGCCAGGCGATGAGAACAACGCACACTCCCACGATGACGGTGGCTATCACAAGTCGCTGAATGAAGCACCAGTCCCACTTCGAATTCTGCTGTATGTATCGATAACGCTCCTCGTCCTCATCTTCATCCTGATGACCATCTGGTGCCGATTCCACATCAGCCTGCTCCCGTGTCCACGAACCCTCGTCCTGAGCACCTTCCACATACATGAGACCATCATCAGTCCAATAATAATTAAAAAATATATTTTATTTTCCCAGGTCTATCTACCTAATAGAAGCGGACGTCTATTGTGCAGGTCCGTCACATGTACTGGCGTGTCGTGCAGGTGCTCTTGGCCAGCGGGTTCATCTGTGCTGGTGAGACCTGTTATCGTCCTCTGCATGCTTTTCATAAATTTTCTTCCGAGTTTCGAAATGTATTTCATATCTCTAAAACACATTTCAAAATTTCTGTAAAGATTGAAATTGATTACGGCAGCCATGGATGACGACGAAATGGACCATCAAAGCGAAGGCGAGGAGGGCTTTCCTCCCCAGGCCTCCTCCTTGCCAGCTGCACCCCATGCGGGCGTCGAAATCAATCCCCACGACGTGCGGGTACTTGTGCTCAACTATCTCCTACACAACTGCTACGTCGACACCGCACAGGCCTTTATCGATGCGTGCAATCTCCATGAGGAAGGCCAACGACTTCGTGTAGCAGTCCAGCAGCGAAAGGGTACTTTCTTCATTATCCTTCGTTTTGCCATTTCGATTCAGCTTTCATTTTTCCAACATCACACGTCTTCGCGCTACACGAAATCAAAACTCTGCAAGAGCATTTGATTGACAATAGGCCCCTACGTGTAGATGTGGTGCAGTTGGTTCGGCGAGGGGCCATCGAGGAGGCCATCAAGCTGATCCAGTCAGCCTTCCCGCAGCTGCTGGAAAAGCACCCAGAGGTGCTCTTCAAGCTGCTGTGCCAGCGCTTCATCGAGCTCATCCGACAGCGCAAGAAGGAGGAGGCTCTTCTCTTTGCACAGAAGGAGTGGAGCCCTCATGCCAAGGACCAGTCGGAACTACATGTATGGTGCATCCATCCTGCGTGTGATGGTGGTACTGGATGGCTGATTGTAGGTGACGATGCATCGTGATGCGATCCGATCCGATTCTCTCTCGCATCCTGCAGGACGTGTTCGCGTTGATTGCCTACGAGGACCCTGAGAACAGTCCAGTAAGCCACTACATGGCTGAAGGCTACAAGGACCAGATCGCGCGCACGGTGAACAGCGCCATTCTCGGTACTGCACCCACGCTCTTGATATCCTGAACAATCTCAGGATTCGCTTTCCAATGCTGACTGGCTGCTGCGACATCACGACGCTTCTCTCGGGAATCATCAGAGTACCATGGCCTGTCGGGCGAAGCGGCACTTGAAGTCATCCTGCGCCACTTGGTAGTTGTGCGGCAGCTTGTTGAGCGTAGCAAGCAAGATGGCGTCTCGCCCAAGGTAAGTGGTGGGCCGTAGTTCGCCGTGTGCCACGCACCCACTCTAACCTCAAGCTCGATATGCACCGTAGGGAGTGGGGCCATGGTGGAACTTGCGAACCTATCTCGAACGGCACTGACCGCGTGTGCTCGCGAGCGGACGCAGCGCTTACCACTTCCCGCGTACGAGTGTGGCCTGCGTCTCCTCGCCACCCACTGCAGGTCGGGCTGTGGGTGTACCCAGCGGCTGCGCTCCCGGCTATCACACGCCATCTTGTACAGACTCCAAGCTTCCGCTTCAGGTCGCTTATGTGTAGATCACGACAACCAAGATTTCTTGGAAAGGTGCAGTCGCCCTAATGTTCCGCCGCTGCCGCTCTACGGCGCCCATCGAGGAGGGGTGGAGAATAAAATCGAAAAAGCAGGAAGTGTGGTAAAAATGATCAGTGCAGAGGGAGAGGTGTGGTTAAATTAAATTAAAAGAAAAGTGGGGGAAGTAAAGTGCTGGAGATGAGGACAAATTATTAGTCTTGGGGCGAATTAGTAGAGAAAGGAATTAAAGCGGCAAGGGGGTGGGGGGTGCTTTTCTTTTCTCTACTTGGCAGCGGGGTTGGTGACGAGGTAGGAGACGGCATCCTCGACAGTCTGGATCTTGTCAGACTCAGTCTCGGGGATCTCAATGCAGAACTCGTCCTCGAGCGAAAGCACGAGCTCCACGGTGTCGAGCGAATCGAGACCAAGATCGTTGATGAAGTGCGACTTCTCCTTCACGGCGTTGGGATCGACCTTGTGGAAATTCTTCACCACCTTCAGCACCCGCTCTCGGACGTCGGACTCGGAAAGACCCGCACCGGCCGCGTAGTACCTCCTCTGGTAATCGAAGGAAGAAGAGGTCATGATGGCGCCCCTCCTGGTCGACATCAGGGCGGCCGAGGAAGTGAATCTAAGGGCTCCCGTCGAGGCGGGAGCGCGGAGCAGCATGGCGGGGCGGACGATGCGGTTCATTATGTGCCGAGCAGATGGTGGGGCTGCGGAAGATGAAGAAAAAATGGATTGTAATGATCGAGAAAGCAGCGCGACGCAGAAATCGGCAGAGATCCGCAAGCCAAAACCAAAACACCCGTTTTGTCGGGATTTTGCCGAACATGTCCATTTCGAAAACGTTTCGCAGTTTTATGAAAAATTACATTCCTCAGAAAATTTGGGCCAATGCATGAGAAGTCACAATAAATTTCTTGCTGCACAAAGGAGAGCACCATGCTGGGGTGCTGTGGCTGTTGTGGAGAGAACTGGTGGTGCCTTCACGAGGATGCCCTACGTGTGGTTATTGTAGGCAAACCCAATTCTGGTACCTCAATTTTTATTTGTATTATATTGAAAATCTTAAAAAAATTGTAAAAATATATCAAAACATTTTTGACCAAGGTGAATTTGCATGCTGATGATCGTTTCTGTGCACTGATGCAGGCAAAACGTACGTTGGGGTTTCCTCATGTGCACTGATTTACACAGTTGAATAGTGAATGCCAACATGATGATGTTGTACCATGTCAGGACGTTGATCAGATCATCCTACGTGAATTCAACGACACCATGGGCAGTGCGCGGTATCATGCAATTGAAGATCTTGATGATGTGTGCTCTTATTCTGATTCATGATCGGCTTGCGTGGTGTGAAACCAACAGAAGAGAAAAAACCAGCAAAGGGCACCACGCTGGACCAGATCGAGCCTTATGTTGTGCAGCGCGGGGACATTACACTTCACCTATGGGAGCAGCCTTCTTCCTGCCACTGGAGGCTGGACTACAAAGGTCGTTCTCCAAGCGCGGAAGCTTGGCGTCACTGTCTATTGAATGTCTGACCATTCGTTACAGGCCGCGAGTATGCGCGAATACAGCCCGACGTGGTCATATACGCATTTAGTGTGGTTGATGACTTCCACAATGTCACATACGAGATTCCCGACCGATGTCGAGGCCGTACAACCTTTGGTGCTGATCTAACATTACCACTGATCATTGTGGGCACCATGTCGGATCTGCGCTATGAGGCTAGCCAAAAGCGGAAACTCATCAGTGATGCGGAGGTT
The DNA here is from genome assembly GCA_000826365.1 of Acanthamoeba royreba. NCBI lineage: Eukaryota > Discosea > Longamoebia > Acanthamoebidae > Acanthamoeba > Acanthamoeba royreba. The sequence goes on from CDEZ01023345.1 coordinate 14,871, forward strand.
GAATCCATTCAGCCTCTTCGCGTAATCGCAAGTACTTACTCCACGAGTGCAGGCACGGAGCCTCGGCGAAAAGATGGGAGCTCTCTATTACGCGGAAGTGAGCGCGCAGCGGGGGAACAACATTGATTTGCTCTGGGACGTTTTGGCCAAGTCCAAATCAATGCGGCAGTGGATAGAGGCTCGTGAAGTACGGAATCGAAGGCTCGGTACGCATTCTTCGCACTTGTTACATCTTATCCGCGTGTGCTAACCACACATCAGGATTATCACCCCCGGAACGTACGGAGGACGATGAGCCGTTGCTGCCGTCTAAAAGCGGATCACGCTGCATCCTGAGCTGAGACAGCAGCTCGATCGAGCTCTCATTTTTGTGCGTGTTGTAGATGACGTGTGGTACTTCTTTCATGTAATCTTTACTATCTTAACAGGTTTCACCCTATCGCAATCAGACATCGGTTCTCTTTCGTCCTCTTCGTGGTCGTTCCTCTTCTTCTTGGGCGCTCGTCCCTCGGCCACCTCGTCTCTGCTTCTCTCTTCCTCGTTCTGATACTCTTCTTCCTTGCTGTCCCTTTTCTCCCTCTTGACGCGCTTCCTCCTGCTCATCTTCCTTCTCTCCTTCACGCTTGCTTCCTCCACGGTTTCGTCCTGCATCGCCATCCTTTCCTCGTCCTCGTCCCCTTCCAGCTGGTACGCCTTTCGCGCTGGACTTATGTGCTTCTTCTTCATCGACAGATTCCTCCGTTGTTGTGGGATGCTTATCTACTGCATCGTTTGGCGCAGGAATGTGTGCTCTTGATGAAGTTGCAGCCTCTTGAGAAGGTCCAGGCGCTGCAGCGGGCGCTTTCCATGAAGTGGAAGTGCACATGGCCATCAGCTCATTTCGGAGACGATCGAACTCGGGCCGATAGCGGCGTTCATAATGCTCCCATGTCCCGTCATCAGCACCGGAGGCCAGCATGTTGTTCATGTCCATCATGTATCGCTGTGCGGCATGGAAGCGCGACATTCGGCCGTCACGCGCCAGCTCCCCGGCTAAGAGCAGCAGCCGCAGCGCGTGTACCACCGTCTTCCGTGCGCGCTCTGGGTTGCCCTTCTCCAGGTACTTCTGTGCCATCCGCCAGTCTCGCGTGGTCTCCTCATCGATCGCTGCAAACAACTGTGATGGCCGCAGTCGGAAGGATCCTCGCAAGGAATCGATGAATGTCGCTGATGATGACGTTGATGTTGATGACGATGATGAAGTGGTGTGCTTGCTCGTGCTAGGTTTCGATGACGAGGCGGCAGCACTGATGGCATTGAGTGGAATGTCCTTCCATCGGTACTCAGCCGGCAGCCAGAGACACAGGAGTTCGTAAAACTCGTGCGCCTCTTCCGCGCGTCGTCGAAACTCATCTACATGCAGGACCGACGCGTCAATCTCGCCATTGTGGAGTGTCGCATGTGGCGGCAGCTTCGTCTTCGACTTCCTCGGGTCGCACCGATGGACGATGATGAAGTCATAGTCACTCTCGAAGGTGGCCGAACCCCACAGTCGACTCCCGACAAGGAAGACCGCCACGACGTCCTCCTCGGCCAGACGCAATCGCCGGAGCACGACCGGCAGTGACAGGTGCGACGCCGCGCGCAGCTCCGCCATCGCCGTCGCAATTGCTGCCTCATCGGCTTCACTGAAATCCATCATCCCTGTGCTCCTCCTGTACTTCTGGCCCTCGCCTGGTTCCATCTTGGTCACACACAACACCGTGAAGAGTAAGGGCTCCTTCACAAACCGCAACCACCATAAAGGCAGCTCTTCTCTTCTTTCTTATTGTGTGGTTCTCTGAAACGCAAAAAACGAAACAGGAAAAGCTACAGAAACGATTTTCCGAAAGATCAAATCGTTTTGTAAAAATCTAAAAATATGGAAAGCGTTTCAGAACACCAAAGTATTTCGAAAATTTGAGCTCCATTTTCTGTCCAATTTCTTTCATCTCTCACGCATTATTGAGAATAATGAGTCTTCCTCCCGCTGCCGCCCAGCCGCCCGCGGCTCTGTCTCAGATCCTCCCGCTTGGTGCGGTCCATTAGTCGTGATTTTCGCGGTGTGAATGCAATTTGGCCTTAATGTTTTTTTTTTTGCTTTTTATAATCGCAGAGCTGATTGACGAATGCATCGGGTCTAAGCTGTGGATCATCATGAAGGGCGACAAGGAGATTGTCGGCACCCTCCGTGGCTTTGACGATTTCGTCAGTACTTGTCACCACTTCTTTTATTCCTTCTTTTAAATAATAATTAAATCCAAGCTATTTATACAATATTTTAATTCAAAATGGAAATACAAAAATAAAAGTATTTTCATGTTCATTTGATTTTTATTTATTGTTTTCTTTCTCTGCAGACATGGTCCTGGAAGACGTGACTGAGTAGTACGTACATATCATTTCGGTGCTGCGCCTCGACAGTGATCCACTTTGCTGACGTGTGATGAATGTTGAATGTGTTGTGGTCGTTGTGTGGATGAATATGAATTGATCGATCCATTCATTAGTGAGAGCACTCCCAACGGCGTCAAGGAGATCCACCAGGACCTTATTCTTCTCAATGGAAACAATGTTTGCTTGGTGCGCTGGCTCCCTGATTTCTTCTGAGCTTCGTTTCGTCTGTCAAGCAGTTGCTCACTTACGTGTGATCTTCTGCAATCATAGCTCGTGCCTGGCGGACCAGAAGGAGTGGAGGAGATCGAAGAGGGTGGCGAGATGGTGGGACAATCTGATATGGCCTCACCTACTGTGTACGTCTTGCGTTGGGCTGTATCTTTCTTCAGGTCCAGGATTTCTCACAATTCCGTTGTGCCAACAGGATTCATCAGGAGTGAAAACGTGTTCTAAGGTGAAGATAATCAATAGACTATTTATCTATCTTCTGTGCAAAGAGGGACATGGATCACTTTGCAAGGTTTTCTAATATGTCAGGGTATGCCTGGTCTTGTTGTCCTGTACATGACTTTCCGATCATCGTGGAAGCAGTCAGAAAGTGCTCTGGGCTTCTTCTCTGTGCCCACTGTGCGTCACTACCTCACTCGTTTTGTACAGTTGCTGCAGCGATGGCAGCAGCAGTGCCAGCAGCTTCAACGGCCTGCAGCTCTAGAGAGCGCTTGTAAAAGAAGGCAAAGTACTGCATCCGTTCAAGGTCAACACCAAGCCGCTGCGCAGCCTGGCGTACGTTCCCCCGGCTTCTCTGGAGTGCCTCCTCGTACCTGCGATGAGAACGTCCTATCTTTACTACAAGAGTCCAGTCTTGGGCGGTATGATGTATCGTACCTGCCAAGTTCACTTTCGGTCCAACCGTGCCGTGAACCCTCGCAGAGGAAGTCGCGCCGCTTGTTGCGCTGCTCGGGCGAGTTGAGGAAGGCTTCGTACTTCTTCAACATGGCGGCATCAGTTTGTACATGACTGAACGAGCTGTGCCCGACGGGGACATGTCGGTGCAGATACTTCTTGTCTGTGGTCACTAACCGCATCACATCTTCATAGATTCGCGCTTCAGTTGGCGACATTCCCGAGGTGGACGACGTCAATGATGTGCGAGGTGGAGATGATGAAGGAGGCGAGAGCGGAGTGGTCGTAGTCGGAGACGTAGAGGTAGAAACGGACACTGGCGTAGGTGGCGCGTGGGCGGCGCTATAGGCCGGCTCTGTGGTTGGTTCGGAAGCAGAGGTCTCTGTCGCTGCTCCAGCTTGTGTGCGGCCATCATCAGCGACATTCCCATCTCCTCCAGTACCGGCGTCAGTATTGGTGTTGTTGGCATCACTCTGGAAAGCAGTGCCGCCTGGCCCGTACGTGGCGTAGTCGAGAGCAAACGTGACTATAAGGTTCTGGATCTCGTAGATGTCATAGTCAGATGGCGGCAGTGTCTTCAACACTCGTGCGAAGATCAGCGGTACGGACGTCATCGGAATGGCGGTTAGTGATCGGTACATGAGATCGGGCAACAGCCGCTTGGTGCTCTTCCGCTTGGACGAAGATGACGATGCTCCGGCGTACGACGATCCTGATGCTTCAAAGTCATCGTCATCATCCTCAGGTGACGATTGTCTCCGTCGCTTGTTGCCGTACGACTGCTTCTTCTTGGATCCAGCACTGCTCCCGCCGCCTCCTCCTCCACCGCCGCTCTTCCTCTTCTTCTTGGCCGCGACGTACGGGTCGCCCGCGATGGGACCACCCATCTTCTTCTTGATGGTGACCGAGAAGATCTCCTCCGCCAGCGACGACGTCGAGTGCAGCGATACCGCAGCAGCGACCTCCTCCTCGTCGAGCACGGCCGCCGACTTGCGCGCGGCCTTGCCGCCCTTGCTGGCCTGCTTCTTGCCCGCCTTCTTCGCGGCCGCCGCGCCGCCGCCGCCGCCACCTTCGCCGTCATCGTAAACGAGATCGGAACCATCATCGTCATCGTCCTCGCGTGGCGAGTCCTCACGCGTGGCCTCCCGCTCCGCCTCAAAGTCGAGATCGGCGGCATCGAGGTCCTCTTCATCCTCGTCCTCGCCCTGGGGACAGTAGTCCTGATCGTCCTTGCCCTCCACGGCCTCGGCCTCGTCCTCGTCCTCATCATCATCGAGTAGCGCCTGCCAGGTCTCATCGATGGCAGAAGAAGAAGATACGTCCCCTTGGCCCAGGGGAGTCTCTTCACCACCCAGGGCAGATGGCGGCGATGTGGTGGAATCCTCCTCAATCGAAGGCGGAGAGGGCGTACACGAACCAGCAGCTCTACCATTACTCTGATTTACCGAAAAATCGTCGCCATCCATGTGCTCCATCTGCCCCATCACGTCATCATCACCGCCATCTTCCATGACAAATTCTTCCTCTTCCTCTTCCTCTTCTGCTCCTTCGAAATCTCGAGACAGATCAGATTCGTAGATGGATGGTGGTGAGGGTGAACCACCAAATGCCAAATTGGGTTGAGTGTCCCCTGTTCCCTCCATCTTCAGACTTCCGGCCACCTGGCACAATCTGTCTCCCCAAATTTCTGTTTCAATTTCGCAAACATCCCGAGTCGTTCCAAACGTTTACTCAAACATTTTTAAAATACAAAAAATCGTAAACAAAAGAGCGAAAGCGAAAAGAACGAAAGCGAAACCGGTCAACCACCTGCCTCATCACAGCGAGCGAGAACCAGCAAAGTAATGGTACATCTCCGCTTGGAATCGGGATATTGTTACTGTACAGGGCAATCGATCAACCCAAGTCCCGCTCCACTTGGCCAGTGGAACGCAGCACCACCTTTGGCGCGGTCACCCATAGAGGACCTAGCACGCCAGTTGCTCGCTCTGCCTGAGCCTGCAAGTGAAGGTTAAAATGAGTTGCACACGAGGAACTCGAAGGAAGGACCGCACCACTGTGTCGAACTGCTGCAGGAATCGATCGAGGCACGAATAAAACTGTCTGGCCTGTTCCCGGTTTGACGCGAAGAAGTACAAATTGAGGTGATAAAACCCTGTGTCGGCGTCATCCAACTGCAGGACAGTCAGCTTGGTATTTTGAAGAACATTCAAAAGAATGAAGAGTAGTACCATGTCAGCCACATCCTTGGCATAGCCCTCCCACCGACTATCCTCCATGCGCTGATATGCCTTGAGTGCAAGTTCCTTGTAGTTGTTATGTTCGCTTTCTTTGTGAGGATGTTCCTCCTCCTTACTGTCTAGCTTCGACCCGCTCCCCTTGGCTCTCACGCTCTTTCCTCTTCGCTTTTCCTCACGGCCACCTCCTTTGTCTTGCTCTTCCTTTAGCCACGGTCCAACTTGCATTCGCATCGATTTGGATGACGCTTTGCGCGGCGACGTCGCCAAGGCATCGCTGGTCCGTCCATTTTCTTTGTCATTATCTTCCTTGGAGAATAAGCTCATCAGCTTTTGACTGCCCTCTTCTCGTGGGGATTGTTGCTCCTTCCCTCTCTTTCGGAATGTTAGAAAGTGGCCTCGTTTAGATGTTGACGACGACGTTGAAGAGGATGATACTAATGTGGATGAAGACCGTGACGAAGACGCTGAAGAGGATAATGAGGTAGACATTGATGCGGAGGATGATGTGGGTGCGGTAGATGCAGAACGTTGACGATGACCGAAAAATGTTCGTGACTGGCCCTCACCAGAAGCTTCTCTTGGGGATTTTGCTCGCGGCTGGGAGTCTAACAGATCAACAGCCTCGGCCTCTGCCATCACCTGGAGTGCCTGCAGAAAGTCGCCGCCCTTAACGGACGTAGGGAGTACGAAGCTGCGCGAACGTCGGAATTGGACCGTGCCTGATGTGGGGCAAGTGCGTGTGAGTGGGAGCAATAACCAAGCTTATTTAGAGGCACTCATACCTTGCTCTCGTGGTTGATGGTCCTGGCGTGATCATCACAAGCAAAATATCGTGGAGAAAGGAAAGATATCAGCGTACAATGAGAAGGCTTTTCGAGGGACGAAAGCTTACCGACTCGACGCGTTTAACAGGAGTCTCCAGCGTCTGACTGATGCTACGATCTTGCCACTCTTCGTTCGGAGAGGATGACAATGATGAATCGCCATTCCGAGCGGTCAGTGTGCTCGACATGGTTCCCGAGGCTGTGATCATGACGCGCTCACTGCCGAGCGAGATGGTGGTGTTCCGCTTACGTTTGGATGGCTGCACCATGGTCTGCCGTCTTCGGAAGGCCTGAATGCCTTCATCGCCATCAATGCTCTCCCGTGGTGTCGTACTCGGCGTCGAGCTCGGCGATGTAGTGCCTGACGTGCTCGGCGTACTCGCGTTGCCCGCCGATGCTGTGTCGTTCGCCTCCTCCGCAGACGTCCGCGTCGTAGGGGCGGTCATCGCCCGCCGCCGTCGGAGGCTCTCCATCTCCCGGCGGCGGCACAGCAGCCGTTCCATCTCCTTGTCGATCTTTCGTAGCTCGTCCTCCACATCCTCTACCTCCGACGAGACCGGTTGGGCATCTAAAGATGCTGATGCGTTGGCCTCCCTGCCAGGTGAGGGCATGGTCTGCGAGAGTGTTGGTGATGTCAGAGACAAGCTATAAGATGAGCCCGAAGCTCGCTCTACAAGATCAATCTCGCGCTGCCAATTAAGAAGCAGCCTTTCGATTTCCTTCTCCATCCCCGTAAGATGCGCCTCAATGTGATGCCGTCGTAGCTTCTTGGGGATGACCTCATGCTGTAAATGATTATAAGATTAGAGAAAACAACAACATGGACATTTGACATTATTTTTTAATAAAAATAATGGCACCTTGGTGGGGGTACGAAGTTCATCTCCATTTCCTCTGCTGCTGCCATTTGGGAGCCTATCTCCATCTTCTGCGGCAGGAGGCATGGGGCCCTTCGCCTCCGATTCAGATGTCGCGAGCACAGTGGTGCCGCTCACGCTGTTCTCTTCGCTGGACCGCGCAGGTGTCGTGGCGTCGTCCATGATTGCAGCAGCAGCTGCTTGCCCATCCACAAAGAGAGAGGCCTCTTCTAGAGCCAAGAGGGGCACAACACAAGAAGTGCTGCTCTGGGGAAGAGGAAGGCAGGCTTGGGGAAAGGAGAGACTCTGCTCTCGGTCCTGCTGTGCAACAGGACCAGTAGGTGTGAGGGCTAGCCCACCTTCTTCTTGTCCAAGAACCACCCTCTCTTCTCCGCTCTTAGCGGGAACTTGGTGGTCAGGAGGATACTCCACACGCAATTACCCGGGCCAGCTAATAGAGCAACCAACACAGCTTGTTCCCCCAGTAGCGTGCTGGAGACAAGAATAAATGACTGTTGGGAATATGAGATTACTTGCAAAACACTGCCTTTATTATAACTCAGAACACAGATCTTTCAGCTTGCTGTTGATCATAGTGATGGATAGTTCCATCCATCAGCAGTTCACAGAGAAGAACCCTCTTCACCCTGAAGCGGTTGCCCCATTAATGTTCAATTATGCAAAGAATGCGAACGTGTTGCTAGGCTTGGATTTCTGGAATTCCAATTTTCTGTGGTATTGGAATTGTGTGGGCGGGAGAAGCTGGCCAGTCCGGAGCACAGCTTCTACATGCTCCTGTGGGACAGAAGAAGGGGAAGCAAGGAGACCACAGTACACAAGTCAGCTCTGATCTGACAAAGTGATCAGATCATCCTGTCTCTGCACACTTTTATTTTTGGCACTTCTGCCCTACATCTGCCATCATCCCATTTTTTATTTAATATTTTGATATTTAGGAATAGTTATTTTGATCCTGAATTTTTAAATGGTCTCTCAATCAGGATCAAAATTAATACACAAATAATTCCTATTTTTTCCGAGTCTTGCCATTTTTGAAACAAAAAAAACCAAAGAAAAATGAAGAGATCGACATCGTCGCGATTGGCAAAGGACACCAAGCTGAGCAAGGCCGACAAAAAGGCAAAGAGAAATGTCAAGATTAAATTCACCATCCTCATCAAGTCCCTCCTCAACCTCTCGCCCGCCCTCAATGAATCCGACGTCTCGATTGCCTGGAAGCGTGGCTCTAAAAAATCCAACAAGGTAGAGGACCTTTTTTATTTAAATATTTTCCATATTTTCTATTTTTCCTATTTTTTCTCCAGCTTTTGGATTATTAGGAAAATATTAATTTGGGTGATTAATTCCAAATAAATCTAATAAAAATAAAAAGGAATATATAAATGATAAATGATAAATGATAAAAATGATTTATAAATAATAAGTCAGTTTCTGACTTTGTTGTCGTCGTGTGTGTGTGTGGCCGCCACTAGGGCGAAACGGAGAGCGTGCGGGTGCAGAACGGAGCCGCGGAGTGGAAGAAGCCGCAGTCCATTCCCGTCGATGCGACGCTGATCCAGTATCCGACGCTACACAAGTTCCAGCAGAAGACCATCGAGTTCACCATCAAACAGGTGCGCTCTGACATGTCCGCCTTCATCATGCGTGTTGGTCGTTCTTCGTTCCTCTCGCTCGTTGGTCCCATGCGAACCGCAGAACGGTGGCGTCCTGTGTGATCAGCCTTTGCAGCTTATGATGCGGAAACAAGCTTCTTCGCCATCAAACACTAACTTGCTTCGTATGAATTTGCGCTGCAGTTGGTGGATAAGAAGAAGACGACAAACGTAACCAGTTTCGAGGTTGACTTGGCACAATACGCTACGGATAAGTACGTGGAACCGCTAGGCTTCTTTGTGTACAAGAAGGCTGACTCGCGTTGTGGATTCAACAGAACAGATGAAACTGTCACCTTCCCCATTGTAGCAGTCAAGGCAAGCAAATCCAAGTCCTCCTCAATCATGCCGCCTATTGCTCCAACGGTCACGGTGAGTCACATTCTACGTTTTGCACTTCTTCCATTCAACTGACTTGGGGGGTGATGCTGTAACAGTTTAACATCAAAGCAGAGTGGCTCAAGATTGGCAACAAAAAGATCGTCAACAGGTACACCCATCCACTCAGGTGATGCTCATGTCGCTCTGACTTTTGCTTCTTAAGAAATCGAGAAGGTGACGACTACGATCTGCAAACTGATGCGGAGGAAGATGAAAGCGAAACAGATTTTGACGAGTCGGATGCTGAATCTGACTCTGATATGGTACGATCATCTGAAGGATCAGGTTAGATGCTTCTTTGTATTGATTGCTCCTCAGAGTGACGATGATTTCAAGGACAAGGATGGGAAGGGCGGTATGGACTTGTCCTACTCTCTCGACTACCCTGTAGCT
>CDEZ01023346.1:0-32407 GCA_000826365.1 Acanthamoeba royreba
GTACGGTACCTCCTCATGTTGGACACGTTCTCTCGGCGTCCGATGATTACGGAAGCTGCGCCCTTCTTGTCGGCGATCTGTATCATCGCGAGGGGAACAACGTAAGTACAATCGTTGATCTTTGAATGGCATGAGCCTTCATCACACGATTTACACTTTGAGAAATCCACTTATTTAAAAACTAGATTTATTTTTAATAAATCGTGGGAATAAGGATTTATAACATTTTTACAAGTGGCAGCTCGTTATTTGTAATTATTATTTTAATTATTTATTTTTCGAAATAAAAATAGAAGAAACAAACGTGGCGGTACCTTGCAGACGTGGTCACCAAAGTTGGAGGTGCCGGTGTAGCCGAAGTGCTTGAACTGGCAATCGCGGCCGGCCTTCTGGCAGATGCTGGCGTAGTGGTGCTCGAGCTCGCGGATATCTTCCTGATCGCTATCGGTGATGACGTCGCCTCCTCGCCTCCACATGGAGTAGACGCCGTGCACCAGCAGGAGCGTGTGGTCCTTGGGCAGGTTGCGAGCGGCGTAGAGCACGGCTGACAGCAACACACAGACACCATCAAGGTGAGCATTCATTCAACAAGAAGAAGACGTACGCAATTCTTCCCTTCCCTGATGACTGTGTGATGAAAGGCCCAAAGGAACTTACCTCGATCAGCGCCAGAAGAGCCATCAACGGCGATGATGTCAAGCTTGCCTTCGGCCCTCACGCCAGTGCGACCCTCGGACCTCCTGATCTCATAGCTGTCCTTGGTTTTCCTCTCGGCCTTGGTCCTGCTTGGACGCCTTTCATCGATGTCAATGTCAGATCCGGTCATATCGTCCATCAGATAGGGTCGGTCCTCGGGGTCCACGGCCAGGTGTGAGTCGAGTGCCTTGCCGATCCTCCTGTACGTCTTGCTGCCCCGCCTGCTCGTACGGCCCTCCTCATTGCCTGCCACGTCGTCCATCAGGTAGGGTCGGTCCTCAGGATCCACAGCTCTGTGTGAGTCAAGCGCGTCGCCCAAGTTGCGTTCAATGCGGTCCAGCTCGCGGGTGGCACGGCCTCCGCTCTTCCGTGTCATCGTGCCCTTCTTGAGCTCCCTGACGAAGTCATCGCCCTCCTCAGTGAGATCGTCCGTCAGGTAAGTTCTGTCCTCAGGGTCGACGGCCAGATGCGGGTCAAGAGAGTGCCTCAAGTCCTTTCTGTACGACTTGTATGATGCGCTCATGATGTGCGGTACGGATGGTGGTGAGATGTGAGTGTTGAGTGGTTACGTGTACTGATTCTTGACCCTTGTCCTCCTCAGCTCTTTGTAGCTGATGCTTCTCCACTGCCACACTCTCTTCAGATCAGCCTTGCGCTGGCGTGCCTGTGTTCGACGAGATTTCAGCCACTCGCTGTACCGCTACCGCCTCCCTTCCTCCCACTCTTCAGCAGCCATGGCAGCAAAGACRGACATTCTGCGGATTCCATATTTACACACACATACCGCATTCCATATTTTCCTTTTGAATTTTCCAATCTTTTCTTTGGTACAATAATGGTAATATTCCTTTTAAAGAAAAAACAGTATTATGGAGAATCGCGATATGCTAAGGATGTCGACGAAGTATTTTGGCGGGAGCGGAGGAGCGTGCAGCCGAAGACGACAGCGAAAGACGATCTTACGCATTAGGGGCTGGGGCATAAACTCGGCGGAGGAAGAGGAGGAAAGGCGCAATGGCAACCTCATCACGATGGCCTCCACCATGGTTGCAGGAAGAGCTCAAGTTGACCGTGGTGGGTCGGGACGGGGTACAAATCTTGATCGTCAATCTATTTCGAGGTGAACACTTACAGCAAGCTGCAGGTTGGCAAGGGTTACTATGCCGGCATGCCAGTTGAGGTGCGACGATGGCAGCCCGGAGAGGACGGTGTCGACGAAGCCGAAATGTTACGTCAGGTGGAAATACTACGGTACGCCTTGCATATGCTTCTGAGTAACCAAAGACATGACGGCGCTAAATAAATATCGTGATTGCAGCACAATTGACCACCGCAACATCGTGAAGGTGATCGGTGCGCACAAATCGGCAAGCGGGGAGGTACATTGACACAAGTGCAGCTCGAACAAGGAGATAGTCTGATGCACGTTGTGCTTAGGTTTTTGTGGTGCTTGAGCCTCCCGGTAGTTCTCTTAAAGACTTCATTAGGGACAAGAAGAAGTACGAATCAATGACCAAGTTTCAATGGACGAAATACTAAGTGCAATTCAGGAAACTAAGCTGGCGAAGGAGAGCAAAGTTTGCCAAGGATATTGCTCATGCCGTGGCACAACTCCGAATCAAACAGCTTTCAAGGTATGAACAATGAACGTTTACACCAACATTGATTGCATTAACAATGGTAATCGGGCCTTTAGTGTGCTTGAGTTGAAGTCCATCTACGTATCTTCTTCGGACGAAAGAATCAAGTTTGCAGGTAAGTTTGACTCTGATAATGCTGGGCTCTTCACTGTCCCGTTTACTGAACAACACCCTTTAGGCTTTTCTTATGCGCCATTTCAAGGGGATGACGATGAAGATGAACAGGTGCTTCAGTACGGCGAATTGATTGTCGGTATGTATTATCACTTCATTTCGCATAGAGTGCATCGCCAGATAAATGATGTCCGATAACCCAGAGCTGATCACACGTGAGTCACTTCCACATCGATCCTCAGACAATGGATACATACTGCCATTTCCAGCTTCTCCTGTATCCCCCATGACTCAGCGACATTCTCACTTCGCCAGCTCCGCCAAACTATCTCGATCAATTTCCTCTCGAGCTCCATTACAGAACTTTCGATCTCTCTCCAACACTGATCTTCTGGTTACTCTTAAGAAGTCTCCCACCTCTTCTTCCTCTCACTCCGAACCAACGACCGTCCGTATCCGACCACCTCCTGCACGGTTGGACTCATTTTCAGAGCGACGAGATGCAGCCTTGCGGGAGAGCCGATGGGAACAGGCACAAATAAGGGTACGGATTTCTTCTGAACGATTCTTATCACTTCACCATCCTCATTGCTTTGCAGGGCTTTACGGCATGGATGAACAGCTTTCTCAAGAAACGAGGCTTGAAGATCAGCGACCTACCAAACGATCTTAAGGTAATTAAGACGCATCAGCGATCGAGCCTACTCACTGAGCACCCCTCCCTTCCTTACTTGCAGGATGGTACTATGCTGAATCACTTCTTGGAGATCATCACGAAGAAGTCACTGCCTCGGTGGAACGCGAAACCTAAGATGTATGTGCGCAGCAGTAACTTGATTTCCCTCCAGCATCTCACTTTCATTCTGTCACAATAGGAAAGTTCATATGATGGAGAATCTCAACACGGGTTTGAATTACATTCAAAAGGAACTCAACATCAAGTTGATGGGAATGGGACCAGAAGGTAACTTTGTTGCGACAATTGTCCGTTTGTCAACTGGGCAGCTCATCTCTATCTTCCCATCAGACATTCACGCTGGCAGCATCAAGCACGTGTTGAGCCTCATATGGCGCCTATTCAGCGGCATTCAGTTAGATCATTTGAACAAAGGTGCGCCTAGTAATAGCTAAGGCCTGGAGCGCCATCTTCTCATTCCCTGACCAATGCAGGAGCGAGGTCCAACGGGTCGCTCGCTGAGGGCCTTCTGAACTGGGTAACACAACAGACAGAATCGTTTGGAGTCGTGCCTACCGACTTCAAGGTGATTATCTTCCCACTTTCTTCATCTTCCCTACGTCCTGACCAAGCTTGCACCTTATGATTAGTACTCATTCCGCGACGGTAAAGCGTTGGCCGCCATCATCCACGCGCACGACCCCTCGTTGATCGACATGGATGCAGCCAATAAGATGGTACAACCAGCTCACCCATTCCTTGGCGTTGGTATCATCTATCATCTCATTCCTATCGGGCAGCCACCAGACGAGCTATTTGAACTGGTGTTCGACATTGCAGAGAACACCATGAACATTCCTCCGGTACATTCGAGAAATCGTTTTTCTTTTTCTTTTCCTTGTTTCTCTGAAATTTCGGAGTTAGAATTGGTTTCCCGCCAAAACTTACCTACGAAAACGCAGTTGCTGAGCGGGGCTGATCTTCTCGAAGCAGACCCGGACGAGCGTGCCATCCAGCTCTACGTCTCCCTGTTCTTCCACAAGCGCACCATCGCCGAGGTACGTCAGGATAAATATTTTTTTCTCAACTCAAATAGTATTTATTTTTTTCATTCTTTTATGTCTGTAAAACGGAAATTTATTTTCCAAAAAGTGAATAACGTTTCATCGAACAGAACTTGAAATTTAACTTGAAAAAATTAGAACTTCAGTCTCTTCACTTTTTTGGAAATATTTCCGTAATTGATTTCTAGACAATATCGACACTACCATAGCATTTGAACTTACCTTGTGGCTTGTTCATTTATTTAAGGAGGAAGAGGGAGGGGCGTCACCAACGAGCAAGGGACCAATCCTGCGCATCCCACCCGACTGTGCGTTGCCATCCTGACTTGTTTCTCTTGTGCACAGCCAGGCCTGGTGTCCTGACTTAGGTTTTGTTCCGTCAACAACTACAGGTCCACAGCAGTTGCTGGACTTGGCCAAGCGCTGTTGCCGCACTCAGCCGGACGACAGACCTGCACTGTCTCAGCTCATCAAACAACTCTCTCACATCGTTGCCGACCTGCAAGAAGAACGGAAGGAGAATAAGGAGGAGCGGACGACCAAGAGTCGTGAGAATCGAGCCGACGCGAAGAAAGAACGAATCGGGAAGTCGACTGAGGGCAACAGCGATCAGGAGAAAGAAAGCGAAGGAAAGGAGAAAGACTCGAAAAAGAAGGACAAAGATAAGGAGAAGAAGCAAAAGAACAAGAAGATGAGCAGTAAGAAGAGCGGCGGGTCGTCCCCGCGACAACCTGATGAGGCTGTCGATGAGAGTCAGCAGCCGGAACTCATGGAACTCAAGAAAGAGCTGCTCCAGGAGGCTATCGCGCTGGGCAGGGAAGCTATAGAAGAAACGAAGAAGGATATCTCCGAAGTTGGCCCAACCATCATTGAAGACTTGCGGCAGGAGCTCCAAGTTCAGAAAGAGGAACATGCTCGGCTCAAGAAGACGATCAGCGATCAACAATGGCGACAAGAGAATGCCGACTGCCAGAAACTAAAGGACGACCATAAAATCAAGAAACTCAAGCTGCGTGTGCAAATACTTGAGGAAGAGAAGGCAAAGGCAAACGACACCAACAAGCTTCTGCTCGCTCAAACCGAGATTCTCAAAACTGAGAAACAAGATCAGGCCGTCATGATCGACAATCTGCGACAACAGCTTGATCACGAGCGGGAAAAAGTCGTAGCAAGGGAACTCAACTTGAGGACCTTGAATGACCAGCTTATCAAGTCACAGGAAAGTCCTCGGCTTGGTGACGAGCTAGCACGCGTACGTTTCTCTTCATGATGTGCATAAATCCACTCCCATTAGGATTCATATTCCTCACATGCTTGTGACTTGCAGATGCAAAAGGTACTGGACGAGAAGGAGGAGGAGTTGAAGTCACTCCGGACCAGGCTGCAGTCTGCTGTACGCACTGAGTATCTTAGAATGAATCGGTGATTTTGGTTTAACGCGTTGGCGTGTGCGCACCGTCCAGATTCCCGAGGCTGATCACGAGAATCTCAAGAGGCAGCTTCGAGAAGTGACGGAAGAACGGGATCAGGCCCGCCAGCAAGTTACACAGACTAACTCCGAGAAGCACAGTCTCGAGAATGAGCTACGAGCAAGTGAGCAGCGCTGCCACGAGAAAGACGGCCAAGTCCAAGAACTCAACGGCAAGCTGATCGCAGCGGAGCAGGGACTCGTCGACCTGAGAGATAAGTTGGAATCTGCGAATGCTGCAGCAACTCGTGCTGTGGAAGCCGCGCAGCAGGCGGCCAAGAATAGTCAGGAGTCTGAGCTTCGCCTGAAAGCCCAGATCGCAGAGGAGAAAGCGGTTCTAGAGGACGAACTCAACAGCCTCGGAGAGGCTAACGAGCAGTTACGAACACTCGAGAAGGAGCTCAAGAGGCAGGTGGACGACCTAACCGGAGAAGCAGACGATCTCAAAGCCAAGAGCGAGGATTACGAGCGTGTGGTGAGCGAACTGCGCGCAGGGCTCGATGCCAGTCTGAAGGAGAAGGCTATTCATGAGGCTAGAGCGAAGCAGCTCGGAGATGACCTACATCATGCCCTCACTATCAAGAAGGAGAAGGAAGATGACCTGTCCCAGAGCCAAGCGGCGATCAGCAGCTTGCGTCTAGATCTCGCGGCTGCCCGCGATGCACTCGACTCCTTGCAACGCGAGATGGAGGTCAAGCTGGAACAGCTTCGAAGTCAAGTTACCGAAGAGAGGCAGAGGGCTGATTCTCTTGAGGGTGATCTGGCGGCAGCCACGAAGAATGTTCACGAGAAGGAGACACAACTCACTGAGTCGAGGAATGCAACCGAGGAAGCGAGGGCCAGGATCAAGGATATCGAGCGCGCACTTAAGGAAGAGCTGAGTGCGGCGCAGACGAAGGAGGCTCACCTCGCGGACAAGCTTGTAGAACTTCAGAAGCAAGTGACTGATCTCGAGCACGACCTGGCCAAGCTTAACTCCGAGAGTCGAGCTAAGGACGACCAAATCGATCTTCTTCGAAAGGAGGCAGAGCGCACAATCGTTCAAGTCGACGAGCTTGTACACAAGCTAACGGCCGCCGAGAACGAGAGTAAGACAAAGCAGGAACAGCTCGAGAAGTCGCATGCCGTCATCGAGGGCCTGCGAGGCGATCTGGCGGCAGTTGACGAGCAGAACCGAACCAGAGCCGGAGAACTCCGCGAACTGCAGGCGCTTCACGAGGAGGCCCGATCTCAGCTCGACCACCGGCAGACGAAGATCGAACAGCTGAGCGCTGAGGTGGAACAGAGTCGCGCCGAGGTCACAGCACTGCAGCGCACTACCAACGAGATGGATACTACGATTGCTGATCTCAAGAGACAGGTCAGCGAGCACGTCCTTGAGAACACACAAGCCACAGAGGAGCTTCAGACGGTCAAGGCGGCACTCTCCGCCAAGCACGATGAGGTCGAGCAGCTCCAGCAGACGCTAGCGCAGCGCGATGGTGAGCGGACCAGCGTGGTTGAGGAATTGCAGGCGACCCTCCGCTCCGAACAAGCAGCGCTCAAGGAGGCGACAGACAAGCTCGGCGCGACCCTGACCGAGTGTCAAAGGCTACGCAATGTACTTGATGAGCTTGAGCCGAAACTCAACACTTCACAGGAGACCCTGAGAGCCAGAGAAGCCGAACTCGACCTCAGTACCAACAAGGTCCAGGATCTGGAGAATGCTCTCGAGCAGCTTGGCGAAGCCAAGCAAGAGCTCCAACAGGAGCTCGATCGAGCAAAGGCGGAGCATGAAGTTGAGACAGCGCAACTGAGGGAGCAGCTCAATCAAGCTCAGGCGACGAAAGAGGAGACAGGCGGCCAGCTCGGTGTGGTGCAGGATGAGCTCGATCAGATCAAGGCTACATCTGCCGAGAAGACGAAGCTCCTTGAGCAACTTCAGGCCGAGTTCCAGGCGATGACGGACAGTCACAAAGCCGAGATCGCGCGGATGCGGGAGGAGCTCGATCGCGCCGCGGCTGATGAGGACAACCTCAAAATCCAGCTTCGGAGCACGCAAGGCGAGCTTGATCAGCTCAAGGCGACCCATGATGAGGAGATGGATCGTCTGCAGGAACTGCAGCAAGCTAAGGACAGCCTCGACACTGAATGCGCACGCGTGATCGAGGAACTGCGCTTGGCACGGACTGAACAGGGCGATCTCCAGAGCCGTCTTGATGCCACGCTGGACGACGCCGAGCGGCTCAAGGCGAAGCACGCCGAAGAGACGAAGCGTCAGGAGGAGCTGCGGAAAGAGCTGCAGGATGCTCACAAGGCCGAGACATCACGTGTTAGGAATGAACTCGATTGTACTCGGACCGAGAAGGAAGTCGCGCTTAACGAGCTCGATCAGCTCAAAGCCACGCTTTCCCAGGAGACGAAGCGCCTTCTCGGAGCGATGGAGGAGAAGGTCCATATGAAGCGACAGCTTGACGATCTGAAGCGACAGCTGGACAAAGCCAAGGACGAAGTGGCCGAGCTTAAGGCCGAACTGGCCGGAGCTGAGCGTCATAACTCCTACAGCGAAAAGGAGAAGGCGAGCCTGCTTGAGCAGCTGAGCCGACTACGAGAGGAGAAGCAGAATGCTGAGCAAGAGCTGGAGAAAGCCCGCAAACTGGCAGAGCAGCTCGAGCAGACCAAGCAAGAGGAGAAGATGAAGTTCCAGGAGGAGATCAAGACACTCACAGAGATCAGTGAGGCTCGGGTGCAGGAGGCTGAAGCTCGACTCGAGACACTAAGGAGACGCTTTGAAGAGGAGAAGGAGCACGCCCTGCGGACAGCTGACAGCGAGACCAGGCGTCTCAGTAAAGAGAGGGAAGATCTGGCCAAACAGCAGGACCAGCTCGAACACGAACAGAAGGAAGCACGGAAGCAGCTTGAACTCGCCGAAGCCCTGAAGGAGGAAGCGCGCCTGCTCAAGGAACAGACCGATGAGAACGTCAGGACAGCTGAGTCCAAGCTCGCCGAGAGCGTCGAGAAGAAAACGAATGCTGATAGACTCAAGCGCGAGGCCGAGGAAGCGCTTTCTGAAGTTGACCACAAGCGAGCGGAGTTAGAGGAACGGGAGCAGAAGTACATTCAAGAGCTCGCTGCTCTCCGCGATCAGCTGCAGAAGATGGAATCGCAGCTCGCCGAGATGACCCGCGAGTGCGACCTGGCACGTGAAAGCCAGCAGGCAAGTGATGCTACGGCCCAGCAGTTGCAGGAGGCGCGAGACAGTGCTGTACACGAGCTCACGACCGCACGCGCCAACTACGAATCCACGCTTGCCCAGCTTGAGGATCAACTCGTGCAGCAGCGAGCTCTTCACTCAGAAAGCATCGCAGAGAAAGAGAATATCGAACGCGAGCGAGATGAGATCAGGAGCCAGGCCGCCAATGCCGAGAGGAAGGCCGAAGAGGAGAGAGCGATCAAAGAGCGCCTTGAGCAAGAAGTGAATGATCTACAAGTCCGAATTCAGGTGCTGATGAGTGAGACCAGCAGCCAAGGAGAGGAACAACGATCAGCCCTGGAAGATGCTCTCCGTCAGCTCAGTAAGGCGCGCGAAGCTCATGCCGAAGTGGAGTCAAAGTTGGCGCAGCAGGAACAGGATCGAGAACAGGAACGGGTAACGCACGCCGACGAACAACTGAAGAAAATGGAAACGGAAATGGCCGAACGAATGCAAGAGGTGATGACGCAGATGGATGAGCTTAAGCGCCAACGGACGGCACTTGAAGAAGAGCAAAAAGAGAAGGAAGAGAATCAAGCAAAGTTACTGCGCAAGACCGAGGACAAGCTTGTGGAGCTTGAGAGTCTGCTGGCTGCAAAGGAAGCGGAGATGAAGAAGGTAGAGGACAACCTGCACAGCGCTGAAGCTCAGGTCGCGACGATGAATGAATGGAAGGAACGAGAAGCCAGCCAGCAGACTCAGCTGGTTCTTAGTCTCGAGACACAGCTCAAGTCGACCTTGGCGGAGAAGCTCGAGAAGGAGCGCCTGCTGGATCAAACGTTAGCCGAACTTCAACATAAATTGGAGGAGCAGAAGCGGCTTGCTGAGCAGCTCGACGAGGCCCGACAGACGGTGGCGCTAATGCAGGGCGAGAAGTGTGCAGTGGATCAGGAACTGCGTGGCCTCAGGCTGGATTGTCAAAAGAAGCAAGATGAAGTCGACCGCCTGCATAAGAGTACGGAAGAGCTGGAACTGGTGCGGAAGGACAACGCCCTTGCAGCTGTGGAGCTCGGCAAGCAAGTTGAGCGCCTACAGCTCTTAAGCCGCCAAAGTGATGAAGCCTTGCGCGCAAGAGAGGCACTCTTGACGGAGAAGGAGCTGGACATTCGACGTCTACAAAAGCGAGCAGAAGAGGAAGAAGAGGCTCGTAAGACGATGCAAGAGGAGCGTGATGAGACCAAGCATCTTCTGCAGCAGATGGAGGTCAAGCATGCCTCAGAGCTGCGCGAGAAGGAGCAGAGCCTGCGTACCATGATTCAAGAGGAGCTGGAGAAGTGGAAGCGTATCGCCGAAGCCGCCAAGACGCGGGACCAAGAGCTGGTCGACGAGATCGAACGCATCAAGCAGGCGCTACACGAGGAGCAGGCACTACGGAGGAGCGATCAGAAGAGGACAGATCAAGAGCGACAGGAGTGGCATCGAACACAACTAGAATTGGAGGCCATCATCGCCCGACTGCGAAAGGAGAACAACGTCGACCAAGAGAACGAACGGAAACGCGAACAAGAGCGAAAGGAGTCAGAGGCGATGAGCATGCAGCTCGAGCGGCTGCGCGGTGAACGAGACAGCAAAGACCGGGAAATTGAGAACCTACTCCGACGTTTGCGCACGCGGGAGGAGGAGCTGGCGGTGGCCGCCCGGTCAGCTGCACTTACAGCGGAAGGCGGCATGAAGGAGGAGCTCATGTGCCTGGGTCAGAATCTGCTGCACATCCGGACAATCACACGACAACTCCGAGCGCAGCGAGTCGGCGTCTATGATGCTGATGCTGAAGATGAGGAGTATCCGTCGCTCGTCGATGAAGCGCATCCGGAACTGTCGGAGCGTAAGAGGCCTCAACAGCGGCGCGGGATGATGTCCTACGCTTACGTGTGGCTTGCGCTGTTGGTAGCGATGTTGGCCGCCGTGGTTGTACTGCGACGGCTGGATACCGCTCACCCATGGCAGGTGCCCACCTAAGCTGTCTGTGACATAGCCAACATTAAACGTTATTTAACTCTTGTCGAGACTCGCCTGTGCCTACCTCACTATTCTGTTTAGCACATGCTGAGCACCTATCGCCCACGTAGGCATTCTGCGTAGGCGAGCCGTCATCACGGCAGATGGGAGATAGTGGATTGTAGGTGAATCAATTCTTAAGTACGGCAGCAGACTGCAAAAAAACATGAACCACGAGTACGTTACGACTGGAGATGGAGGGCACGCAATAAGTTCCTCTGTGTGGCGTGGAGAAGAGTGAGTTAACATTAAGGGTCACAAGCAGGGGAATAAGGGCGCTAACCTTTTTGTCGCTGAACTTGGCCAGAATCTCCTCTCGTGCGCCAGGCCACGCGCCCGGACCCTCCAGACGATCTAGATCATAGGTATCCATCATAAATGCATGTTGATTCAAGTTCAGCAATGAAGGTAGTAAGTACATTGGATGGGCGTCGCAGGACCGAAGAAAAGAGCGGCAAACATGCCCGGATGTCCCCTGACATTAGGCTACTCGACGCGTGAGTGAATGATTGCACAATCTTTCAACTGAGATACAAGGATAGCGTACGCGAACACCGATCTGATCCGCCAACTCATCCATATAAGTGAGGTAATCCACTTGAATGGTATGACGAGGCGAAATAACATAGCGATGCGCCATCGCCTGCTCCTTCGCACGAATGTCCTTCCACATTTCATCCACTGGCGGCAGTGACACCGCGCCCGAGAACACTTTCACCGCCCAGCGAGACTATACATCAAAGCACATAATGAAAGGTCAGGCACGGGCAGCCAGTACTGGACACTTGGATACAATACCTGCATCTCAGCAATGGGGAATATCGCGCCAATAGGCTGAATGAAGCCTATGAAGGCCCTGTGGAAAGTACTGATGAGTATTCCTCTTGGCTATGAGATAGCACACGAAAATGGAGAACATACAAGTTCGGATAGTTGGGCGAGAACACGTATTTATAGAATTGGACCTTGTTCGTTTCCTCGTTCACCAACTTCATGCTTTCGTCAAAGAACGGGAAGGACACCTTATAACCTGCGCACAGTTGAGATGGGTTGCCCGCAAGTAAGCATTGAATCGTAGTACCTGTGGCATATATGATTTCATCGCAACGCGTTGTGGTACCATCCTCGAACTCAACTACCTGTAAGAAGAGTCAGCATGAATTTCCACACGAGGACAGCTCACAGAGAGCACAGCGTACGTCTGAGTTGGGGACAAGTCGCTTGATGTTTGGCTTGATAATGACCTTTCCAGTGCCAATGCGTGGCAGGAAGTCAGAGGACACCGTCGGATGAGCTTGAATGCGAATCTTAGAGCTTGTGTGGCAAATAGAACCGTAGAGGAGCTGGTGTACCAGAGGTGGGCTCAAACTTTGGTTGAAGACCCCATTTTTCCATGTTACCGTGAGTAAGCTGAGACAGGAATAATCAGTACAAGCTGCTCACTCAGACGATCATCTAGCATACCCATATGACTGCTCTAAAGAACTTGTTGATGGCCCACTCGGGTAGAACCGTCTGCAGTCTTCAAATTGGAAGATATTGAGTCAGCTAGAGCTTCATCGGTGAAGGGATCTTCTACAGACGGCGCGTACCGCGAAGTGATATTGTCTATGGGCATGCCAAAGACATACTTGGGAAGCACCCATGCGCCACTGCGAGAGATTGTGTTGAGTGAACTCAATGGGTTGATTATGGGAATGGAGGGCGAGACCTTCTTGTCACCAAGTAGACCTTCTTCGCCCAGCGAGAGGTCTCAGTGGCAATGTCCACAGCACTATTCCCAATACCGACCAGAACGATCACTTTGTCCTTGAACGGATATGGATCCTTGTAGGAGTGTGAGTGTTGCTGCTTGGCTGTGAAAGTATCCATGTTCTCGAATGTGGGCCAGCGAGGATTCCTGCATGCAGAACGGATTATCGTACATCAGCAAAGACATCAGAGCCGCCCCTATTCTCCAATAGTACCAGTGATGTCCGTTAGCTACCATAAGATAATCAAACACCTCTGTCTTGACGTCCTCACCGCTGGTGCGGTACGAAATCTCCCACTGAGTGTCGTTGCCTTGACCCAAAGGACGGGCACTTTGCACAGTCGTGTTGAATAGGATAGTCTTGCGTACGCCGAAATGGTCCGTATAGGACTCAAAGTATCTGCAGGCATCAGCAGTTCGGTTAGCTGATCAGGGGCACATGTTTCATCAGGAGAATGTCGGTACTCGCAGATTTCGTCTCTCTCGGGGAATGGCGCGAGGTGTTTGGGCATCGGGAAGTCGGAGTAGCTCATCATGTCCTTCGACGTGTTGATGGAGGTCGTGCGATACACGCTGCTGTTGCTCTCGTGCTCGCGGAATACCCAATTTCCTGTATCACATCAGAGAATCATCAGCTTTGCGTTCACCATCATCCTCATCACTTGCATGGTGAACACAGCCTCATGCTTTGGAGGACGGCGAGCTATACCTCCGATGCATTCATTCTGCTCGAAGGTGACGACATCGAAGCCCTCTTCGAGCGCGCATTTGGCAGCCGTGATGCCCGACGATCCGGCACCGATCACCGCCACCCGCTTCTTGTTTCCTGTCACATCGACCCACCACATCACACGTACAGGTCACCGTCACCATCAACTTCATCAACACGACTTCCTGGTGTCTAGGGTTGAAGTCCAAAGGACAGGAAGATGGGGGCTGGCTGTGGCGTACCTCTGCTGCCGGTGGTGACGGCTGGGCGGAGCGCCACTCGGGGCGGAACAGCAAGCGCGCGTCCTGTTACCGGTAGGTACCACCCCAAAACACACAGGGGTGCATTGCAGCAAAGGTGGTGAGCAGCACCACAGGTCCAGTCTGAATAGATAGACAGACGTACGTATGCGGAGACCGAAGAGCACACCCACGAAGGCCACCACACATGCGACAAGCTCCAGCAACATAGTCAAGGTTGTGGGGCAAAACAGCAAAAACTTCTGGAGCCTGTCATGTGACTTCGTTCAGGCCAGAAGAAATCCGGCGCTTTATGGAGCAAACCATTTCAAATATTAAACGCCGAATTTCCACTTTCATGAAATTTTTTCGGTCTGGGAAACCAAATTGAGATATGCTAAATTACTTTCGTTTTTGGCAAATTTATTGTGTTTTGGCGAAGACGTGCAAGTGTTAAGTTCAGGCGCTTCCGGTCGTAAGGAGGAAGTAGATGTCAGCCTTGCCGTCCTCCCAGAAGGCGTAGACGTGGTCGCAACCAGAGTTCTTGAAGTAGTACTGCTGCTGCTTGCCGCTGGCCTTCACCTCTTCGGCCGACCACAGGAACGAGGGCTCGACTCTGACACACTGAATGTTGCTGGGGATCCGCTTGGCAAGCTCCTTCGCCGCAGCGAGGAGATCGGCACGCCAGGTCACAGGGTCATCCTTGCTTCCAGGAGGCAGCTGCGACTGCGCCTGCGCGGGAGTCTGAGCTTGTTGAGGAGCCTCCTGCTGGGGCTCGGCCTTCTCGGTAGCCGGAGCCGCAACCTCGGCGGCAGCGGCAGCGGGAGCAGCCGCAGCGGGTGCTTGCTTGCCCTTGCCCTTCTTGCCACCCTTGCCCTTGGCAGGCGCCATGAAGTCAAACAGCGTCACGGCCTCTCGCTTCAAGCTGCCGGCAGAGCCGACCATCTCATCTTCCTCCGGGGCTTCAGCCTCGTCGTCGCGGTTGATTCTGCAATTACGCAATTGTACAGGTTAGCTCAATCCCTGCTGACGTGCAAAACGGGCGATCGTACTCAACACGCTTAACAGGCTCAGGAGGCGGAGGTATATTCCAGAGGGCCTCAAGGAAGCCGGTCACAAGCCGCGTGGCCTCCTCGTCGGTCTTTGTCCGGTTTACAGGGCTGAAGCCGGTGAGCAAGGAGAGCAAGTGATGCGCTAAGCTAACCCGGTTCACTCGTCCAAGAATCTTGGTCCTCACCTGTTGTAAACGAAAGAGAAGAGAGAACGTACGTTACAAACTGCTGATCATACACAGGCCAACCTGAACGAGCAGGACACGTACGTCCTTCTTGGCGATCTCCTTGCCATCACGCTTGAGGGCGAGGCCAAGGTTCGTGACAAACTGCGGGCTCTTTACCATGTCACCTATCACACGGTAGGGGTTGTTCTGAAGCACGGTCACTTCGCTGCTTCGCATGAGGGAGGCCTGGAAGAACGCCGACGGGCCATTGAAAACCGAGTTCAGTGCCTTCTGGAAGCTCTGGATCTTCTGCTGGCTTTGTGCGCTGGTCTGTGCCGGGGCAAGCTGCACCATCACAGGGAATCACAACAAAAAGTCAGATCTCATGCGAATGGGCCATAGAATGAAGCTTCAAAAGATCGAAACGAAGGATATAGGGCAGGTGGACAGAAATAAATGGTAAAAACTATTAATACATGTTGATTTCTCGCTCACGTTAACCAGGGGAGATAGATCATACGCTGATTCACGATCATCACCACCACCATTTCCAAAATGACGAAAAAATGAAGAAA
This sequence comes from Acanthamoeba royreba, assembly GCA_000826365.1. Classification (NCBI taxonomy): domain Eukaryota; phylum Discosea; order Longamoebia; family Acanthamoebidae; genus Acanthamoeba; species Acanthamoeba royreba. The sequence continues at coordinate 15,384 of CDEZ01023346.1, forward strand.
ATTTTTCACTAATTCAAAATTCCGAATCCACATAAATGAGATGGAGCCAAGATGACACACTGGAAAAGCTATGGCGAGGGGGGCAACGGTACCTGCGGTACTGGGGAGGCAGCGGGCTGCGGCTTCTTGACCACCATGGCGGGTCCCTGCGGGGCAGCCACCGGCGCCGCGGCCTTGGCCGGAGCGGGTGCCGCAGCTGCGACGGGAGCAGGTCGCTTCTGCTGGGGCGCCTTGGCCTTCTTGGGGGTCTGGCCGTCGCGGAAGGCGCGGGCAGCCTTTTCCGTCAGCTGCGGCTTGTTGCTGCTTCCACCGCCGGCAGGCTTCTTCTGCTGTTGTTGCTGCGGCTTCTTCTTGGGCTTCTGATTTACCGGCTTCTTGAGCTTGATCTTGCCGCCCTCCGTGTCATCCGCCACATTGTTGAGCACTGCCCAGATGTTGCCACTCATTTTGTGTGTCTGTGTGAAATAGGGGACTCGAATTGTGTGAATGTCACCGAATGGATGAAAGAAATCAAGACCGGAGCTGTACTCGCGTCTGTCCGCAAAAAATGAGAAGGAAGAAAAAGAAAAGCAAACTCCGTTTCAGAGAAAATAGCTGGAAATTTGCTTGTGTACACAAATGTATTTGGCAAGAGAGACAAGATGCTCGTCCAGAGGAGAGTTCTCAACTCTAGAGAAGACATTGGCGACTGTGAACAGGCCAGTGGAGGGTCTGACACTGAACGTTGCAGTAGAACGCGGCCTTGCAGCCACCACACATCTTGAGCTCCACAGGCTGTTCTTTGTCTTTGCCGCCTCCTCGCTTCTTGCTCTTCGACTTGGCCTTGCCGCCCTTGGCGGTCGTTGGTGCAGCAGGATTGGCGCTATCAGTACCCTTTCTGCCGCAGTAGGAACATGCGAGCTCCTTCGGATGCAAGGGCAGCGTAACGTTCGTTCCGTTTTCGTGCGGCGGCAGTACAATCATATCATCCTGATCTGCGTCGTCGGTCAGCTCTCTGTCGATGAGATCTAGCTGTTCCAGGTCTTCCAAGTTGATCTCGATCGTTTCCTCCTCATCTTCCTCTTCTTCTTCATCCCTTCTCGCTCCGCCGATTCCGTTGACAACGCCTCTCAGGATATCCTCCGTGTTTGCGCTACTCGCATCTTGCGCGCTCGCTTGATTTCGGAGCCTCTCAGCTTCCTGCTCCGCTTTCTTCCTATGTTCAGATTCTCGCTCCCTCTCCATCTTTTCCTTCTCTTGTCTCTCTCTTTCGAGTTTCTCCTGCTCTCGCCGCTCGCGTTCTTCCTTTTCTACTCTTTCTTTTTCCTGTCGTTCCGCTTCTTCTTTGAGCCTCTGGCGCTCTCGTTCGCGTTCCTGCTCTCGTTCTCGATCCAGCTCTAGCTCCTTTCGTAGGCTTTGGTCGGTGTCCTGTTTCTGTGTCTTGCCCTTGCTCCCTTTCCGCTTATGGCCCACCTCGTCGCTTGTCCCTTCCGCTGCAATTTTGGCAGGATGCTGCGCATGAACGCCTGACGTAGCGTGACCATTATCAGGATGTTTTGTTGGCACATCTCCATTCTCTTTGGCCTTTTGAGTGTGCTTCGTGCTCACGCTTGACTTGGAAGCTATAGGATCCAACAAACTTTAGTACAAGTGCTATTAGGAGTGGTTTTGATGTGAGCATACCCGAAGCATCGTTGGCACGATGCCCATTCTTCAGTTCGGCCTCCGAAGGAGTCTTCTTCGCTGGTTGCTGGGGCTCTTCAACCTGCTTGCCACGCTTGCTACCGCTATCGGTTCCCCCCTTCGATTTTGTCGCGTGGAAAGAGTCGTCGTTCTTTACTGGAACACCAGCATGTTGCTGTCGCTTTCTTCGCTCGCGTTCGAGAATATTCTTGAGGCCGAGGAGCAGAGTAGGTAGGAGGAAGATAAATAGGAAGAATACGCAGCAGATGAAGGTAAAGAGGGCGAAGTAGAACCGGCCTCCTTTTCCCGTCCTGGCCTCGTCCTGAAGGAAGCGGAACAAGAGATCCCGCTTAAAGTAGTCGAAGTAGACGAAGGCCAGGACGAAGATAAACGTTCCAATAACGTACTCCCCAAACCCTGCAGGTGTGATGCTTCGCTGTTTCTTCTTCTCCTTCTTGCTGAGTTTGTAATCGGAAATGACGATCCCCAGGAAGGATATGAGATGGACTAGAGCGTTGACCAAGTAGGGCAGGTAGACGATGGGCATGAAGTGATGAATGAAGAGAAGCGGGAATACGAGCACGCAAACCCAGATGAACTTAGTGATGCGCTTAATCTCGAAGAATAGGGTGACCATGTGAATCTTGACGAAGATAAAGAGCGAAAGAGCTGTCATGAGAACCCACTCGAAGGGAAATGCGAAGTAGCCGTCGAGGAACCTGATGTGATCGATCAGTTGCAACGTCAGCCAAAAGCAAGTATCAATGGTCCGTACCATACGGGTATCCAGAGGAAAAAGAGAATGTTTCCAAGAAAGTGGATGCTAAGCACTCGCCAGAAGAAGTTCCACACAAGTGAGACCAAGGGGCTGATTACCGGATCAACCAGCAATGACTTGACGTAAGAATGATGCTGCGGGATGAAAGACTAAAGTCAGCACTGTGAATATTAAACTCAAGACACTCTTTGTATACCGCTGGAAGTGGCGTCTTAATATGGTACGCTGCCAGCACCACTATGAAGACAGCACAGTGAGCGATGACATGATAAGCACCAAGCGGCCATCTTGTCGGAATTCCGCGCCAGTAATCCAGTCCCGTGAGCGTCAAAAAAGTTATTAAGCCGACGTCCCAGTTTGGTTTCTACGTGTAGAAGGCACTTAGTGGTCAAACATTGTACGAAAGGGATGAGAGTGTGATTACCTCCGTGTTGAGCCACCCGACCAGAGTTACGTGAAGCATCAAACTTGCTAATGGTACGGCCCAAGCTAAGGGCAAAAAGTAGTAGAGCAGCCCGTCAACGCTAAGAAGTACCGTCATGCCTGTAGAAAGCAAGGCACATGAACACGCTACTCGTGCATGTTACTCATGTGGAGTGTAAACATACCAATTACCCATGACACCAGAAGATTCGTCACCGTAGTAAACTCAGAAAGGATGGATTGCATAAGAGGACCCACAAAAAATGCTGTGCCTAGCCAAGCTATCACCCTGAGATTGCGCACACAGATAAGTACGGGCTGAAGAGTTGCAGCCTCCAATGTGTTCAACATACCATTCGCAGGCAGTGTTGAAGTAGTGATCCAATAAGAGAATGAGGGGCCAGACCGTGCAGACAATCACCCACTTCCGCTTAGTACTCCCGCTGCCCATCCCTTTGTTGTGACCAACCAAGATTAGGTTCGTTCTTAATAAGCCGTTACGATCATCTCTTACCCATCCGCTGTTGATGAAGGATCATCTCGTAAGTCTGAGCACCCTCTTCTCCATGCCGATCGTAGACGTTGCGCAACTCGTCACTCGATAAAACCTCGTAGGCACGCTTGATTCTCTTGAACTGCGTATCGCAGAGGACATTTAATTATCAGTGCCGGCACTTGACCGATAGCCGGGGATATTTTTCAACATATTAAATAAATATTAAAGTTATAATATTATATATGTTGCCTTTTTGAAATAAATAAAACAAATCATGGTGCATTGAATGGGCCTGAACCAATTCTGAAATGTGGTGCGCAAATAGCAACGAAGGAGATGGAGGACTTGAAGTGAAATCAAAAGTAACAAAATTTGAAAGGTGGGTAATGTGGAAAAGACTTTTGTGTGTCAAAAGAAAAGGGCTGGCCCTGTGCCTGGTACCTGCAAATCGATGTTTTGGTCCGCATTGACGTTCTTGTCGGGATGGTAGACCAGGGCGAGGCGTCTGAAGCTTCTCCTGATGTCGTCTGTGGTGGCAGTACGCTCTACTTGGAGGACGGCGTAGTAGTCATCTTGTAGAGGCTGCGCGGGCTGGGATTGATAGGACGGCTGCCCATGGGTGTCGGTAGCCGACGGGCCATCCCCATCTTCCATGATCGATGGCATGCCAGGCATTGCCGAGTGATAGATGAAAGGTGCCGAGGACTGCTGCTCTCGGGCCGCGGCTGCCATCATGCGTTGCTGATGGTGCCGAACGGCGGCAGCCCGCGCCCTCTCGGCCCCCCTAGACCGATGCATTCGCGAATCGCGCCTTGCAAGGGGCAGTACCAAGTGTGGCGCAGAGATGTGCGAGATGCAGAGAGAGATGTCGCCTCACCACAAAAATTTGTGTGATATTTGGATTCCTTTTCAGAATTTACAACTTTTTCGGAAAGTCAAATGAATAGCTCCGGAAAATTAATACAAAGCACCCAAGAATATGGAAATTGTATCATCACCTTGCACTGTGGTTATCTAACTATCTTCCTTGGACATCAAGGCTAAGATTTGATGTTTCAAATGACCAAACTCTTACTGTGTCGGTCCGTGAGTTTGTTTTATTTGATGATAACGCGTGCGACCTTCGTCAAGGCCTAGACATCGGTTTTTTATATTAAAATGACCGAAAAAGAAATCAATTTTCTCTCTAATTTCCTTTCGTTATCAGAAGGAGACCAACAACACGAAGAGGGTCTGTCCCAGTTTACACGGCATAGCGTCCCCTGCATCCACGGATCCTTCGCGATTGGGGTCGCCCCTTGAATAACCCTCGCTCGGGCTTTTCCCCCGCCACCGCGCCCGGCGCGTGACAAACGCGAGATGGGCTCCCATCAGCAGCATTCGTTCCACTACACGGGACCCTTTGAAGGGGAAGATGAGGAGGAAGATGACGAAGCTGAGGAGGAGCGGTGCCGCATCCCCCGCGGAAAGGATCGGCTGACCTGGCTTATCGAAAATCGTACTCTATATTTCCCTTTTTTCATTTTTTAAAAACAAAAGTCTACTCGAAAAATAAATATTAAAACCAAACACATTTTATCTTTAAATTTCAAATTTGATATAAAATTTAAACAAATAAAAATAATATATTTCAAAACTAATGAGGAACGTTTGCCACAGTGGCGCAGCACTTTGCGGCGACTAAGAGAGTGTACAGCTACGTGAAGGACGCTTGCACAGTCAAAACCTGCCCTTCCATGACCGCAGGACCGTACGTGCACCTCCCTGATAACGTTGGTTCGTTGATTCTGGTTAGTGAATTGTGTTGATGGGTCTCAACATGTGCAGACAATACGAATACCTGTGGATCGACGAGGTGGGCTACTCTCAACCGACAAAGTTACCTGCTTGTAAATACATTTCTCGCTTGTTCAGTCATTGGTGTGACCTCATCTTGCTCGATCACACCTTTGGCCCTCCACAAGGTATTTGTCCATCACTCTGGCCTGTGGGCCGCAACGATGACTTGATGTCATATTGACCCAGGCGTGTGCTGAACACAGGGTGCGAAGAGTTGCTAGGGACTGTCTTTAGAAGATTGTTCCGAGTTTATGGACACATCTATTATTCACACTTACGGAAGATCGTAGCGCGCCGAAAAGAAGCCGAGCTGAATCGTTACTTTAAGCGACTGGTGCTCTTCTCCTGGCATCATAAGGTATCAACCTGTCCTGTTTTATGAGACTCAACAATGCTCATGTTGTCGCCACTCAGCTTATACCGCCATCCGAAATGGAGCCCTTGCAGAGCCTCATCAATACGTTGCGTACGTCGCGTTACATCTTGGAGGCATCAGGGTGGCTGCTTATGCTCCTCTACAATTTGATGCAGTTTGCATAAAACCTTACTGCTACTTGGCAACTGGAACTGGCTTAGTTGCTGCTCATGCATATCGCCGATCGAGGTACCATCGCCACTGAATGAGCCTTGCGGCGTGATTCCATGTTCACTACATCTTTTGCGTGAATCAAGTTTTACGCTGCAGGCTGTGGAGCGTAATCACAGTGCTATTGGCAGCGGTGGTGATCGGCTCACGTGTCATATCCAGGATGTGACTACTGGCAACATTCTCCCGACACATGTTGTAGATCGCAAGTGCGTCTCGTTTAATCTTCTGCTGAATAGGCTGCTTTACTCATTGATGGCGTGTTCGGCACAGAGACGGCACATACACCGTAACGTATCTGCCAACAGAGCCCGGACGTTTTTCATTTCACTTCTCGTCACTCACTAAGACGAAGGTGGTAGCTGAAGGGTTCAAAGTTCAAGTTTTCCCCAGTACGTGGAAGTGCAAGACCTTTTCGTTGGAGTTGGCTGACTAGGTATCTCTCCTTCATCGTTGCAGGCCTTGCTAGCGACCTTATAAAGGTGCTTTACGAGGAGCAGTTTGTCGATGTGACTTTCAAAGCAGGCGATACGCGTAATGCCATCAAGGCCCACAAGATAATCATTAACTCTCGATTAAAGGTGTAGTTGTTATGCGTATATCTTAAGTGAATGTTGAAGCTGATCTTTCACGTGCTTACTAGGGCTTCGAGATACTCAACATTATTGACGAAATTCAGCTCTCATCTTCAGTGCGAGAAACAACCTTTCGGTATGAGTTTTCTTATCCTTCACGACGAAGGAGCAGCGTTGATGACACTTCACTTACAGGGAGTTTATCAAGTACATTTACACTGGTTATGTCGACACGCGGAACATGAAGAACTATATGATTGCGGAGTTATTGTTGATGGCGAAGAACTATGGCCTGCAAGTACTAGAAAAGGCGCTTGAACAGCTTGATAACGGGGATCTCGATAGGGGAGGCCAAGACGGCCAAGGATCTGCACACTACGATGAAGACGGTAAAGATGACAGCGATGAAGACGATGAAATTGAACAAGAGGAAGAACACGATGATAGCGATGAAGGCAATAATACCGCAGGCATGATCGAAGGCCTCGGTTATGGAAGCGATGGTGAAGAAGGGAGTAGAGCTGGCTCGGGGAGTGAGGACGATGCGAGCGATTCTGTGGATAGCGACTATGTGGGAAGAGGGAGACACAAGAATAAGAAGATCAAGGAGAGTAAGAAGCGAAAAAAGGGACAGCCCGCACTTCTAGCACCCAACTCAAAACTCGTCAAGAGGAAACGACGTGCAATTATCAACGATTTCAGTTATCGAGATCATGGTATCGATTTCGAGAAATGTATCAATAGCTGGAAATTCTCCGACTTCATCCTTTCGATTCATGTTACATCGGGAAGAGAAGGAAAGACCGTACCGGTTAAGAACATCTACACTCATAAGCTCTTTCTGTTCGCGCGAAGCGGTTTCTTTCGCGATCTCTTCACCGTGTATCGGGACCTACGTAAGACCAACATCGTGGTGCGTGAGGAGCCCGCAAGGGCAGATGACGGAAGCAGTAGAGCCAATGGTGTCGAGTCGGAAAAGAGCGAGGAGAAGAAGAACTTGATCTACGTCTCCTCGTATCTAGTCTTCCTCGTCTTTCTCAAGTGGATCTATACGGACGCTATTGATATCAGTCTTAGGGAAAGCGTACATCCTCCATTCTTTGGCCATTGAAGGTTCTTTTGATTCTCAAATCTTTGCCTCACAGGAACACTTTGTCAAACTCCTGGACCATCCGCAGCTTGCTCGGAGTAGAATCGGGGCGGACGAGGTAATATTCCCCAGTTTGTATGTACTTGGCTACGGAGGTTAAACTTTGGCTTATGCAGGAATCTCTCATTAATGAGTTGCTGTCCCTGGCGAAGAAATTCAAGGCAGTGGGGCTGATAGCCGTACTCATTCAGCATAAGAATCAGAAGGAAAAGAAGAAGCGCGAGAAGCAGCGGAAGGAACAGGCAGCACGTAGGAAGATTTCCAACGACAAGCAGCCGTCCCCGCTAGTTAAATCCCTTTCGGCTGGCAAGAAGAGCAGCGGTGGCGGACGCAAAGAAGGACTGAAGAAGTTCATCGCCTCTTCACCATCTAACATTTCCGCCGAGCTTGTGCCTACTACCTATCCCTACGGCGAGATGGCAGCATCCAATTCCTCCGCAGCGACTGCAGCGACTGGCAAGGAGCAGGTAACCTATCCTTACGGCGATATGTCACCGGCGGCTTCCTCAACATCGCAACCCACTCGCCGAATGGCCTACGACTCTGATGATGATGGTGCGATGGACTTGAAGAAAGCGAATGCGCGAGCGCGAAGGAATATCAACATGGAGGCCAGGCCCATGCAGCGCCGTGATGAAAGGGCGCCCAGCCCGAGCAGTGGCGAGTATCGCACGGGGATAATGCGGTTAGTGGCTTCATCGAATTCACCAGCGCCGATCTCGCCGCCACATGGCCAACAATCGCCATTCGCTATGGCTAACGTTCGCGAGCCCTCTCCTTTCAACCCTGCTTCATCATCTACCTCTGCTTATTCAGGCCTGCCCACCTTCTCCATACCGTCCAATTCATCTTCGTCTTACCTTCTAGCTCCGACCTACGTCAACTCACCCTATGTTCCTCCCTCTTCGTCTAATTCATCTTTGCTCTCTGCCAAAAGTGGCGCATCCGGTCCACAACCCCCACTCTTCTCTTTACCTACCTATACACCGCCGGCCTTTTCCATACCAGCTACCACAATTCGACAAGGCATTCAGCGAAGCACACCAGAACTACATACTATGGGTTCATCATCCTCTTCCGCAACTACCGACACAACTTCCACTTCTTCATCTCTATTCTCCTCGCTTTCTCATCTCCCTTCCGAATCCACAATATCTCCACCACCGCCTACGAGAGCACGCGCATTCTCTATCCCAACATTGGTGATCGAGGAGGCACCGCCCGTGGCAGCTCCAGTCGTTGTTCCACAGTCGGCCAACCTTCTCTCCTCCTTTCCACCACCCACTTCGGCATCTAATTCATATCTCTCCGCACCGGCCCGTGCGGTTGTAAAGCAAGAAGTCAGGTACAGTTATTCCTAACCTTGTGCTCTTCATGTCTCACGAACTAATCCTTTTATTCAGACCTACCTATGCTCGTCCACCACAGCCCTCCGCCTCAATTAATAATCAATCCAAAGGGACAGGAGGGTATTCAGATTTGGATACCGAGCCCTTATTTATTTCTTCCACTTCTCTGTTTCCTCCTCCGGCAGACTACCTTTCTTCTGGGCAGCCAAGCTCCGCAGGCCATGCCTCACGTAACATCACTTCTGCTCTGCCTTCAACCAGCTATGCTCCGTCCTCTACGTCATTCTCCAGCACACATACCCCGAGCCCATCGTTATATGCTTCAAAGGAATCGTTCTCAGTGGCAACCTCTCCGTCCTTGTCAAGACCGCAGAAGTCGCCACCGCCTACGGACGAGTCTGTTAAGCCGGTGAATTATGTTCCACATTCGACCACGTCACCGTCCCACAAGTCGCCAGAGGATGATGGTGATCCGCGCTTGCCTTCGCCCGTCACCGCGGTGGGCCTGGGATCTTCGCCTTCCAAGACCAGCCTAAAGTCATCGCACTCGCGTAATCACTCCGTGCCCGACGTAGTTCCGTCTTCAGCTGGCACGAGCGACACAAACGGTTCCGACGAAGTCTCCTTTCTCAAGAATGGGCGAGTCACCATGCTTACTGCGCTAGAGCGGACCAAGTCCAAGGCGAAAGGTAAGAATAAGCTCAAGTCTTTGAAGAGCGGTAAGAAGATCAAGGATCTTAAGGGCAAGGAGGCCTCTAAGAAGCCCGATGGGAATGAGAAACAAGCAACTAGTAAAGCGCCAGAGCACTCTGCCAGCGCAGCGACGAGATTGGGCAACACCGAACGCAATAGTACAGCTAGTAACGGGGAGAGGAGAAGCAACGCATCCGCTGTGCTTAACGACGATGATGAAGACGATGTCGAGGCTGAGGATGAAATCGAGGATGAGGAAGACGGCGATAGCACCGACATGTCATCTCATCGTCGAAAGCAAAGGTACCCCAAAGATAGCTTCATAACCTAAAATAACGATGGTTCAAGTATTGACCTCGCATTTCCGGTTGTGCTCTCTTGCGTGCAGCTGCGTCCTACGAGGGGATCTCGCGGTGGCTGCTCACGAAGTGATCTCGAAGAGCGCCCTCAAGCAGAACTGGCGAGACAGTCTATGATCCCTCCAGTTTTGTGCATCAGCGTGGAAATGCATGATCGATTCCATCAAGTGGAATTAAGATCATGCGAAGCTTCCTTCTCAGTCTCTTGATTTCCTTGCGGCGTTCGCGTTGACGTTTGTCCTCCCCTTTAGGTCGCTGAGATGAACACACCTGTCACGTGATCCACCACGATGAAGGTGTGAACGTTCGCGTAACACCACGAGGCTGATGTTCGTGCGTGTTCTCTCTTCTCTGTTGTTTTCCTTGAGGTTGGTTGGTGTGCTCCGCGTGAGTTGCACTATCTTTTAACTCCGATTCGGGCTAGGAGAAGAAGCAGAAAATTGGTCCTTTTCTGCCCAGAGCAACACCCCACAACCCACTATCTCAACATTATCTCACCATCATCAGCATCACAACAAAAGAAGAAGAAGAAGAGGGACAGATGGCAGATGACGAGGAGGTGCACGCCTGCTACCTCTCGCAGGTCCGCGTGATGCGACCGCCTCTCGTCAGGGAGAGTGGCCCTGGTGCTGCCACTACGCCAAAGACAAGGACCACCTCATCAACATCTACATCTTCTACTTCTTCTTCTTCATCTTCACCACCGTCACCTGTGGTGACCCCGTTCGCAGGACGCCTCAGATCGAAGCTGTTTGGCGAGTCAGCAGTGAATGGCGAACGGGCGGCAGGGGACAAGGGGAAGAAGGGCAACTCAGTGGACGAAGCGGTGAGACGGTTGCACTTCCCGGCACGAACGCGAAGTGACGGCGACACCACCGTTCCTCCCTCCCCCACTCCCTCCTTCGGTGCTCCTCTCTTTCCTTCGTTCTTTGCTTCGCTTTCGATCTTTATTTTTATTTTTTAATTTAATTTTAATATACTGAAAAGAAGTTAGAGCTATTTTATTTTTGCTTTTCTTTTTTCGACAAATTTTTAAGTTTAATTTTATTTTTGTACCCAAAAGTGTATTCATTTATTTTTAATTTTCTTTCATGTTCTAATTTTTATTTTATTTTTTGCGAATTGTTGACGGCTGTGCAGAGGAGGACGAAGCGGTGCAAGAGTCGTACCTCTCGGTCATCATCCAGCGGCACGGGTCGTTCATTCTGCCGAAGCCACCGCAGCGACGACGAAGCTCCGATGGAGACTCTCCTGCGCTGAAGAAGGACGACCGCCTGCTGATTGCTTCGGTCAACTCCACGCCCAGTAAACGTCCCTTCCCTCATCAATGAGCTGAAACTGATGTTGCCTCATTAACCACACTGGGGTTACTCACTGGACTCACTGTACATGATGGATGCAGAGGAAGAGATAGCTCATGATGAAGCCTATCGGTCGAGGATCGTGTATCCGGTCCTGGCGATCAACTCGGCGGAGAGTGGCGGTACGAGAATGCGCATTCCTTTGAGGACCTCTATGAAAGTGTTTGAAGGGAAGAAAGAACTCACTGTGTTGATCTAAACACACCAGAAGGAGAACCAGGGGAGGGTGAGTGCATAGATTCGTACATGTCTATTGTGCACAAACAGGTCGACGAAGAAGAGGAACCGAATAACGCAGACGGAGAAAGCTTCGCGGTAATCGAGGAAGGAGAAGCGGATGATGCAGAGCCTCTAGAGGAAGAAGAGGAAGGTGAAGAGGGAAGTGATGAGTTGAAAGATTTCGATTCTGATGACAGCGACATGGAAGAGTGGGAACGAGGCACCGAAGATGAGGATGGTTTTGATGCAGAATCAGGCGTGTTGGAAGTTAATAGCTCGTATCAAGAGCTCTACCGGGATAACGAGGAGGCCGATATGAAGCCTTATGCGTGTGCAGTGGAGCAAATGCGGACTGAATCGTCCGCCAGAGCGGTGCATGAGAATCGCCCAGAGTTACGCCGAAGTAGAGAGAAGAACAGCGAGGACCGGCAATCGACGACCTACAGAGGAATGCATCTCTACCAGAGCCGTCGAGCTCAGCTGCATATTGAAGATGAAGGACCAAAAGGAGGAATGGGCGGAGCCGAGCGAGGTCTCGCACTCACCCGTGACCTGGAAGCCGTAGCGGAAACTTTGGAGCCGTACGGCGTATCATCAGGTGAAGATATAAGCAGCCGAGCTAAGCGAGGAGAGAAGTCCAACGGCGAGGCTAGTCCTCTTCGAAGTCCTCGTGAAGATGGTGAGGATAGCGGGGAATGGTCCACCTCGGGCCAAGAGGATGGGTCTAGCGACTTCGGCCTTCGCAGCCGTGTTCGTCGACTGTACAAGAACAGACTCATCAAGGGCAATCTTCAACGTATCCCCGGTCTGCGAAAGGACCAGCCTGCCGAGTTTGTCAGCAAGAACTGGAATCTTGAGTTTCAGGAGGTGATACTCCTATTAGAAGCTGTGAGTGTGTATCCTACTCACCACTTCATCACCAGTTGTGGGAGCGCAAGCTGAGTGGCAGATCAAGTCAAGGGATGGACATCGACAGCAAGGAGGGATTCGAAGACGAGCAGCTCCTTGTTCGGCTACGGATCGGTAAGCTGGCCTCGGAGTTCACTGAGCTCGCACTGAAGCTTGGAAAGGTGCATGTCGAGCTTCTGACAGATCCAATGATTTGGTTCACTCACATCGTAAATGTGTGACTAGATCATTATCGATGAGTTCCTGAATCCTAGTGCTAAGAAAACGATTCCTCCTGTGAACATGGGTGGAATAGCAGGCGGTCTCAAGTATCTAACTCACAATATCTTTTTCAAGTTCGGTATGCTTCTCACTCTGGCTGAATGCAATGTACATACATCCTCACGAAGGCGGGGAATAGCGGTGGACGAGAATGGGATATTCGGAGGCGACGAATGGGCTATGAAGGCCGCTGCTCATGAGATAAAAGTACTCTCCTTTCTTCACACTCTTGAGGTGTGAAGGGCTTGACTCAGCAAGCTTACTGTTATAGGGACTCAGTCAGTACATGATGCTCAGCCTCAAGAAAAAGATCAGTGGCCTGCGTACGTTGCAACGTCCCATTTTGATGAAGCTCTATCCTCATATGACACATGACAAACAATAGACTTTCCACTCATGGCTTTGGTCAACTACCGCGGATGGCGGCTGGTGGCCTCATCCGTGTTGCCCATCGACGAGAGCACAATAGCCTATGGCTCAGCCAACTCCCGTCGTACCGTGCATGCGGATGATCCGATCTTGAATGAGATCATGAAAGAGGCCGCCTCGCATCTCAACCTCAAGGTACTTCTTGCAGATACAACAAGAACCGTTTTCCATGCTCAACGTCAATACGTGCAGGGTCACAACATTAGCAGCCGAGATAACAGCAAGAAGGCGTTTATACATGCGCCTGGGGATGTGGAGGGTCACAAGGGTAAGGATGGACGCTATTACCTTCTTGACACCCATCGCGTGATGCCACCTACAATTGCGCTTCTTAAGTACCTCAGCCTCTTCTCACATTTGCTTTTGACCAAGTAAACTAACTCATGATCATCCATTTTTACACAGTGAAAACAAATACAAGACCAAAGGCAATTGCTGGTATCAGGTGTGCTCACTCACTCTATTGTGTTGGTGAATGTTACTTTGGCTGATTTCAGTCTATACGTGCAGCTCTTTCGACCTGAGTTCTTGCGTGATCATGCCCCTACACCTCTTTGTCCTGATGCCCTCTCGGCTTGGGGCTTAGTACCTGATGATCCACAGGTATGGCCGTATCCACCACCGATTTTATGTGAGCACAATCATTAATGAAATTGTACTGTAAAGGCTTTCGAGGAGCACAACGCGGAAGTTGTTTATGCATCCGAGCTGCTGGTTACGAAAGTTGTGCGCTATTTCAGTGACAAGCTTAACTTCCGCTACAGTTCCGAGGTTGAGTGCAACTTTCAAATACGACGAATTATTCAGCAGCTTCATCGACACGGGTATCCTTCTTCTTTTTTGCACTGGCCTGGTGAATATCTAACTTTGCAATGCGTTGACGCAGGATAAACGTGAGATACCTTGGGCACGTTCGACGCCACATATCCAGTGAATCTCTGCGTTCACTTTTGAAATGTGAGATCATTGCTCGGTACGCCACGGTCGTACGCTTTCAAGAAGGCAACAGATTCTTGATTCGCTCACACTACGATTGATAGAACGATCAAGAATCTGCTGCGAGAGCGCTGGCGTAAGGTTCGGGGAGACAGCGTTAACGCCGTTACTGTAGAGTTTTTCAACGAAGTATTTGTGTGGCCGCGGGCCGAGTGGTGGCGCTCAACGCTCCATTATGAAGTGCGACGACGCGCTTTCTTGATGAGGTAAGCTTTGAAACTTGTTCTTGAGTGGAACTTGCCCCATATAACCTTATAGAATCGCCATGCAGCAAGAGCGAAATGGATCTTCTTAGTGCAGAAGATAGGTTTTGGGTCTGGCAGCGTGTAGATGACATGCTTGGGATCAGTTGGAACATTCCCTACAACAAAATACTCAACTTCAATATCCGACGTACCTCAACTCAGTACACCTACCATCTCCTACCTGTCCCTCTAACATCACCGACAACAGGGCGGCTTCCTTTAACTACGAGCCATCTGAGCGATGCCCAGATGCCCATTATCGATCGCCTATTTATCGTATCCTTCTATGAGGGTCCGTACATTCTCCTCGCTCGCTTGCTTCAGTAGCGACAAACCCTAAATCTTCTTTTCATCATAGGTCACGTGAAGTTTCAAAAATGGAAACGAAAACGAAAAATGAATGAAGGCATGATGGACCGATCGCGCTACACTGGTACAATCCTCTCTTATGAATTGATAGTGAATGGTTCAAAGCATATTTATTGAAATGATTTCATCGTTGCCAGAGCATTCACTACGGGTCACGGGCCCGGCGCGAATGGCAAAGCTGCTTGCGGCAACAGCCTCTGAAGAACTCCTCGCAGGTCGCCGAAAGCGTGCACAGACACAGTCTACTCTGCTTGGCGAAATCTTCACTGAAGTTGACTTGCCTGATGATGTGTGGCGTGGCGTTCGGTGGGATGAGCGCGTATGCGAGAATATCTGTGGTACGAACCAATGTCCGTCTTATTAAGTAGCCAAGAGCAATCTCAATGACTTAATGAACAGGCAAGTACATGGAAACACTGGAATCCCTCACGAATGACGTAGCAGCACTCAACAACTGGGCTATCGCACTGAAGACGCTGGCAGTGATCAAAGCGCGGAAACTCCTGCAGCTCCTACGTAAGCGGCAGCTGACTCCCGCGCAAGTGCCTAATCTCACTTGGCTCTTCAAGCCCTCTTATGACAAGTACTGTGGTACGTTGCAATAATCAGTGCTACCTACGTAGACGGATGACTTATCGCCTTGCAGAGGCCCTGGAGGTAAGCGATAAGGACGACAGCTTGTGGTTCAACATGGGCGCTTTATGCTATGACAACGGCCTAATGGAGCTGGAACTGGGCAACAAGGAGATTGCAGCGAGTCACTTCAACAATGCTCTCAACAAGCTGGAGCACGTACGTGTGGAAAAGACAAAACATGCCATGTTTGTGCATGGACAGGGACTGATCAATTTTCCGTTTCTTCAGGTTCTCACGTTGCTCAAGAAAGAGGGAAGTGCTATCGGCAGTGTAGAAGAGACCATGGCTATATACGGTGAAGTCACGATCGGCCTGGGTGTCATCTACGCAATGAAGGCCTCGCTAGAGCCATCGCTCAATCGCTACGCCACGTCATTGCTGAACAAGGCCCAGGGCCTTTGTTCTCAGGTAAAGCAAATGGAGCAGCATGAAGAAGCCAAGCGACGGCTGCGCGAGAAGGAGCAAAGCCGAAGAGAATCTCTTGACCAGGCTCAAAGGAATGTTGATCGGGCTGAACGAGAAGAGTGGGAGGGCAACGAACCGGACGCCGTGGATCATCGAACCTTGCGTGCATCCAAGAAGGAACGCAAGAAAGAGGAGAGACGAGAGAGGAAACGTGAGAAACGTGAGGCCAAGGAGATGGAGAAGAAACACGAGCAACGTGCAAGAGAATCCCCATCAGGTGGGCTTCGTGCCAGTACTCATCCGAGTATGGAATGTATAACCTGACGTTCCTTTGTTCGTTTCAGCTCGCTTGGAGGAGCTGATCAAGGGTATCCGAAAGGAACTGAAGGCCAACGACGCGATCTGGCCGTTCTTGCGCAAGTACGCTTCTCTAATGCCATTTACCATCAGCACGAAAGTGTGGCTCACCTCTCCGCTGCACAGGAGCGGAAGAACCAAGCTGGCCGCGCGGATGACGCAGCCGGCGATTCTAGACCGCCTAGCATCAAACACAAATCTCACTCGCAGTCAGGTCGCTTCAACCGATGCCGACCCAGCTCTCTACGACCCATCAGTCATTCGTTTGCGCTCTTCTCAGGGAACCTAGAAATACGAAGCTTTGAATGAAATGATATTGACCGACGCATCAATTCTCCGTGCTTGTCTGCTCCTTCTTTATAGGAACATCGAAGACTATCGGCGGGTTCAATCTGCTCGCTTCGTATCGGTAGTTGGCCGTGGACGCATTGATGAACGTAGTTTCTCCGTTGGTGGTAACGCCGTAACCCTCGTGAATATGTCCTATCGAAGCATAGGATAAGGATAGTTGTTCAGAAGACACGCTGGCAACAGGCTGGGGTACCGAAGATATGGAACGCCGGCTTGATACGGCTCTCTACTTCATCAAGAAGATCTACACAACCGGCTCGTCCGCCATGCATGCATAGATCGCCGTGCCCTGCATTTACCAAAGAAATGGTATGGAATTGAGTCAACACCCACAATGTGTTCGCGGCCGCAAGGTACGAATGTACCAAGTGGAGGGCCATGAGTGATCAGAACGTCAACGTTGGAGGGGATCATCTTCCACTTCTCCAGACATGCATCTCCTCTATATGTGACCGTGCCCTCACAGTTAGCACTGAGTCACTCAGAGCGATACATCTCTGCCTCGTACCTCGGCAAGTTGAAGGCCCAATCACAGAACTCAGGCTGCCAAGGAGAACCGTAGATGCGTATTCCTTC
>CDEZ01023347.1:1995-12286 GCA_000826365.1 Acanthamoeba royreba
GGGGCACATCACTGACGGGAGAAGAGGAGAAGAGGAGAGGACGCACCTTGCGCCACACCGGTGGGGTCGCACACGACAAGTTCGACGCGGTGATGGGGCAGCAGCCTCAGGTAGCCGCTTTCCGTGTGCATGGGCGTCGGCGGGTGCGCGGCCGCGTTCCAGGTGCGCTGGGTGTAGGCCACCAGCGTGGGCTTGTTCGGCAACGCAGCGAACCGCACCTCCTCCCCATATTCGAAGCTCTCTATATCGCCATGCACGATCATGACCCACAACGCCGTGCGCATGCATGTAGAGTCAACCAACCAACCAACCCTACATGAGGAGGGGAGTCACCCTCCCCCCCGAAGAGCGCAAGTACGGATGGTGGGATAGAAGCCACGACCGCTGCCGCGCCAGGTACCGAGCAGCCATTGCAACGAGCGAGCAACTTGTTCTGCAGCGAGAGAAGCAGCCGGAGAGGTATGGAGGAGGCCCCGCTCCCGTTCCGGCTGGGGTGGCCGGCTGCACATGCTCGCAAGAATAAATAAATTTGATTTCTTGCCAATATTCCTGGTGGAATAGATGCGATGAGGAATAGGAAAACGGGAACGAAAATGAAAAATGCCAAACGCGCATGCGATGTTTGCTACGCATCTGTGATGTTCTTCATAGAAATCTCCTTGAAAACTGATGCAAAGTAGGCACAAAATGCCAGGCGCAGTGCCGCCCATTGGTCGACGGCCCCTCAGGAAGGATATAGACCCATCCACCATCACCATCAACGCCATGTCCTCCTCTTGCTTCCTCCCTCGTCCGCGCGTGTCCTGTGAGGCCACGCTGGCTTGTGGTTGAGCGGGATTGCATGATACCTCGCGTTACCGTTTGGTCGTCTCCTGTTGGCCTGGATCTTCGAAACAGAGAGGAGATACTGCTCCTGACGCCTTGTGGTGGTTCCTTCCTTCTGCCCTCCGCTCACTGCGCCGTGCACGACCAAGCGCATCCGCCGGAGAGCTCCGATCGGCCGTGCCCGTGTGTCCATGCCACCTGCTCAGCAGCCGTTGCGGAGGTCTGCCCAAGTAGTAGTCGTCGTGTTGCTCCTGCAAGCACCTCCAGTGTGGGCCCTGTACACTCCTCGTATCCCTCCTGACCTGCTGCTACTGCTCCACTCATGGGTCACTCTGTGCTAACACCGCGATCCTCACGTGTCAGGCCCATACCGTACGGTGGCCTTACCCCACAAGTGGCGAGTTGTTCTCTGCAACTGCGGTTGGCCAGCCCATCGATCCCACTCCTCAACCTCTCCTTCGCCCCTGCCATGCAGCAAAAGGAAGAGTCCTCATCCGAGGCCGCCTCTCTGTCTACAGAGTGCAGCTCGTCGTTGGATGAGCGCGCGAGTTCCTCGTTCAAGCGACCGGTACTGCCCTACCGTAAGCGAAAGCTCGCCGCTGCTCTGGATGGTGTCGAAGCCGTGATGAGTGCCAACGTTGTAGTTGCAGAGGAATCGACGCCTGCGCAGGCCCTTTTGCATGACTCGGGCTTATCCTTGCCACCTGCTCCGAGTTCAGGTAAAGATCCGCAGCTGCAGAGGTCGGCCTCTCGTCCCAGAGTTGATAAGGACTCGGGAGGAGACCTGGATTCCCTCTTCCACCATCTGGTCCACACTTTTCACTCTCATCTGCCACGACACCTATCGCCCCGGTCAATGATGACGCCATTCTCTGCTGACCTACCGCAAGAAGAAGAAGGAGAAGAAGAGAGAGCTGATTCAGGCCGGCCTCCATCCCAGAAACCACTTCCGCGGCCATCAGACGAGCCAGGGAGAGCGGGAGAAGAAGGCTCTTCTGCGTACTCAGCACTTTCAGAAACTTCTCTGTGGAACCCTGTGCCGCGAGTTCAGCAAGAAGGATTTCCGGTCTGTAACCCCTTTGCTGTGGATCGTCAGGTCTCAACTAAAGCGGAGGAGCAGGGCACGAGTGGAGATAGCAGATTGGGAGCTAACTCTGGAAATTCGGTTGTCGTACTCCCAAGGCAAGCACTGCGAACGCAGGCATACTGGCACATGCAGTACGCTACATGTCGCCCAATCATGAAGAACGCTTATACAACCTGTTCTTTGCCTTCCCCTCAACCAATAGCGGTGAGTGCTACGATCACGGTGGTGAAGATTTGATTACTCATCGAATTACGCTACAGAAGTCAATTACCGACAGCGTCTCAACATCAACTTCCACATATGGGGAAGGCTTCATAGGGAAGAGGAGGAGAAGCGTTGTAGGGGAGGAACAAACAGATGATGACAACATAGTCATTACCCTGCGCTCTTCCAGCGATTTCACAACCCAGCCAAGAGGGGAGCATGCCGTGATAACTATCCCCAAGACCTACAGTCATGAGACGGCGGGGAACCTGTTTGTGTTCGCTGAACTTACAGGTGTTTGCATGCGTTGTGTTGGCCAAGGCGCGTTCTTTCCACTAATCCTTCTTGCGATCAGGGGTAAGGAAGAGAGACATTGCTCTCAATTTTGAAAACGGATTGCTAAGGGTGATGGCCTCACGACAACCTTCGCTAGCACCTCTAACTCTGGTAAGAATTCGTCAGTGAGCAACCACTGTTCTGCTAAGACTTCTAGTTACAGGCTAGCTCTGATGGGGAGGATGCAAATTCCAACTACCTGGTCAATATGCGTCTGCCTTCGTGGGTAGATGAGAGACGGATGCGGTAAGTGCAGTGCAGACTTGTTGACGTTGTGCACTGACCATCCTCGCCCAGGCAAGTGAAGATCTCCTTCACCACCGGGTTGTTGGAGCTGTGTATACCCAAGACAATCGATTCCTACCTAACCAACGACGATCTTGTGACGGCCGTTGAGCCTACCCCAATGGCCATAACAGCTGCCGTTGGTGTAAGTGGAATTGGGGCTGGCCTCTCGAGCAGCCGAGAAAGCGCCTTCCGCTCACGGCATACCACAGGCCAGTCCTCGGCTGAACCATTTCCTGAAAGGAAGGTAAACAGCACTCGAGAGAAGGGAAGCACTCAGTAAATCGACAGCCAGTTCAACGTTGTATGTGTATCTAATAGGGGAGAGGGTGGGCATCCCACACAATTTTCATCGCACGAATATGTACGTTTAGAGCCTCGGTGATCTTCTTTCGGAGTACCCCGTAACGTCGAGCTTCCTGCTCCTGGGCAGAATGCTCGACCAGGAGAGTAATAAGGGCTTCCATGGCGCTGTAGAGTCCCTTGGAAGCGACCACTATGTTAGATTTGAGCCCTCGCGCTGATTTGTCCTGGGTATGATCCTCCGCCTCCCTGGCAAGAGCAGGAAGCGTCGAATCGGTGGTAGATTGCTTGTCCGCCTGCTCTATGGTTTCCTCGGCCACTCGCATGAGCTCTTTAGTAGCATCAACAAGCCACCCAGGTTCGAGAGTCCACGTTCCATTAACTACGTGCGGCTCCCATAAGCGTGCCTGAAATCGGAGTAAGGTAAGAGGGAAGCATCGCAACCGAAAACAAAAAAGAGGTACGTACCTGAATTTGAGAACGCAGATCGTTGGCAAAATTTCTAAGTGTGTCGCACATGCGCGAGACGTTCTGCTCTCTGCATTGAAAGAGAAAAAACAATTAGAGAAAGCCACAAGACTTTCCGACTGAGCAGTGTGGACCATGTACCGTTTCCATTGTTTCCATTCTCTGTGTTTCGCACGCTCCTCTCGACGAGAACGTCGCTGCTGCTTGCGAACGGCCTTGTCATCGATAGGTCGCAGAATCTCGTCGTGGACAGGCTGGTTATGATGACTCTCAAGCAATAGTCTGGCGTGGGTGTGATCGGCCTCAATCTCATCTATCAAACTGAGGCTTTTCCTTATCCTCTTATCTTCTCTCTTCGACTTCCCAGGGGTGACTATTGGGATCGGCGGAGTGGACCTCGGCGAAGTAGGAGTACTACTGGAGCCTCTTGGCGATGAAGAAGACGAAGACGGCTTGAAGGAATGTTGACTAGATAGTTTGTTCCTAATTTCGGACGAGGCTCTGCGCGAGCTGTCTTGTTTGTACTTCGAGTCGGCGGTCAGCGTGATAGCTGAGGTTGACGAGGACAACTTGAGGCCATTGGGCTGCGACAGCTCTCTTCTTGTGGTGGTCGAAATATCTGATTTCATCCGCCGTAGGCGTGAATGCACTTCGCCGTGTCGCTCTTGCTCATCGATCTCAGGAAGAAGGCTGGCCTGAGTATTGACATCTCTTTCTATAGCTTCAAAGCTTTGTATAGCCTCTTCCATCGCCTTTAGGATGCTCGCTACTGCGCTGTCAGTAGGTCCTGCCAATGAGGAAGTAGTGAGAATTGTAGTGCAGCTTGGGTACAAGTGATAACGATTGGAATACCGATTTGTTTCCAGAGCGGCTTGAGAGAGAAAATGACGGCATCCAGATCATTGAGTATGTTGGTACGTAGGAGTGTAAAAGTCTTCACATGGCGATCTTCAACAGGAGTCACTTGCATGAGTTCTATTAGCTTGATGAGACTTGTACGAAGAGCACGTATGTGGCCGAGAGCGTCCTCGCCGGGCTTACGAGCGTCTCCAAGAAATACGAGCTCCTTTCCACAGCGCAACAGGCAGCGCACGAGGTACAAAAACCACCGCAAATCAAACACCCAGCTCCCATCGCTCTGTAGCTTCTCCCCACTCACACTGATCTGTTTGGAGAGACTGGTACTGAACTCTTCAATACACTCGCCGAGTTTCTTCATTCGTTTCCTTCGCCGTTTCTCTCCTTCTTTGTTCTTCTTACTCTGTCGCTTGTCTCTCTCCTTCGTGAGCGCTGCTTTGTGCTACAATACATGGTTTCATCAGTGTTCCAAAAAGAAAAAACAAAAAAACAAAAAACAGCAACTAATGACCTGTACCTGACGAAGAAGAAGTTCTTCTTCCCTATCATGCTTGCTCTGCCGAAGAAAGGAGTCAATTGACCGCACTTCATACTGACGGGAGCGCCATGATTGACGGGATGCGAGACTGTCATTCGAGCTCTGCAGTGTCGGTGAATTACTACTGTTCGTTTCGGTAGCCTCAATTTGCAGGTGGAGCCCAGAAAGGCGCGCTATCACGTCAGAGAGAACGCCGCTCTCATTCTCCTCTTCGCTCTCGTCGCTGCTTACTGTAAGAACTCTTGCGGCAAGTTCCTGCAGCCGCTCGGCCTCCTCTTTGACCGCTGAGGTAACGGACTTCGCCAGTCCTTTTACGTTCTCCTTAACTCCCCGAGCCTTCTGAATGACCTTGGCTTTTGCCTTTTCTGTAGGAGATGTCGCGGTATGTTAGATAGGAGGCTCAGAATCACCAGGGAATAGCTGCTTGATCACCCGTGAGATTGTCCTTATAATCTTCGACCGTATCCAGCAGCCCACGAGAATCAGCGACTAGGTTCCTCGTTTGTAAAGCCAAGCGCATAAACTGATTCACCCGAGCCACCAGTTAAGGAATGAACAGAGCTAGAGCGGGTGGCGTACAGTCTGCTTCGATTTTTTCCTAAGGTAAAGCAGTGCCTTCTTGTTCGTGTCGAAGAAGAGTCGGACGCGCGTCTTGAACCGATCTTCGTCGAACTCGTCCACATCCATGAGGTCAGGATCCATCATAGTCTCGATCTCAGCTAGTTGTTTTATGCCCTCCTCCGCGTCGGCCATAAACCGGCCCGATTCAGCTTGTTCTTTCGTTAAGTCAATTTCCTCTTCCCACGAGGTTGACGCCACCGGCTCATCGGGTACATCTACTCCCTCTGAGGGTAGGGCCTCACCGTCAGAAGTTGGCATGAAGGCATCCATCTGATCCAGAAGGCTTTGTGCCCATTGCTGGGTCGTTTCTATTTCTTCTGGAGGTGGTCGCTTGCGCGTTTTCTTCAATTCGAGTTCATCGAGATCAACCATATGGCTGTCCCATTGCGATCCGAGGGAGGACGTGGGAACTCCTGGCGTTTCGAGATGACAATCCTCGCCCCACAAATGCGCAAGAATCGTATGGAGAGATTCAACGCGTCGGCATAGGTCGTCTCGTAAGGAATGAAATCGTTTTTTCGTCTTGACGTCTGTTCCCAGCTGCTGCTCCATGAGGTCTGCCATTGTTTTCAATGGTTTCATTATTTTGTTGGATATTTTGGCGAGACTGTCATTGCTTTGCGCGAAGGTACAGCTCTCTGCAACGGGAGTGAGCATTGCACGTTGGCAAGTGAAGAAGTCAATACCTTGGGCGATTTTCAAAATTTCGCGCACCATCATCACGATCCATGATATTTCCATGCGCCAGCCGCCACCATTCTCGTAGAATGGAGTCAAAAGCTTCTCCTTTAGACTGCCTATCAAAGCTTCCATTTGTGTTTTAAGCACTCGCACTCTGCGCTAAAGTAGTGAGAACACGTGCGAACAACTACTTCAACCCACTGGACCAGGCGTGAACCTTTGTTCAAAGACATAATGGAGAATAGAATTGCTCTCTTGCCCATGTGTCTCAAGCGATACTTGAAGCGCCTCGCGTACTGTCTCCAAGCCTTGTAATGTGTTTCGAGCAAGCGACGCCACGTAGGGCTGATTGGCCGATTCACTGCTTCTGTGTTCGCCCTCCTCGCGCAGCGTAGCGTCCAGGCGAACGTTGGATCGCCATGGAATCAGTTCAAGGAGGAATTCTGCGACATGATTGACAGCAATCAGGGTGAGCTCCCGTACGTGACTATCCTCAGGACACTTGCATACAGCCACAATGAGGCTATCGATTGTAGATCGGAACCATTCAACCCGGAAAGTGGCAAGACCTGAGAGATCGGACGCTGCCAAATGGCATTCACTTAGCAGATGTTGAACCGTTTCGAGAGTTTGTTTGGCTCGGTCAGCCTGGCGCTGCCGAGAGGCCGATCTTTTCTGTTCTGTACGATCTCCGCGTAGACGCTTCCATTCATGACGGGATTGATCGAGCTCCTCTCGAGCCTCCTGGAATGCCTCCTCTTCTTTCATCGCTATCTTATCGAGTTCCCGTTGTCTATCCTGTCGGCGCTTTTGTCTTTGAGCGTCCGCATCGGTATTTTGCCTCCCGTAGGAAATCACTTTTACATCTTTGTTTTGGCTCGACAGTAGCGGACTATGCTGTTGGTCGGGTTTAGCTTCCGCGAGATGGGCACCCTGCGTTCGAAGTTGCTCTTCGCTCTTCTGCATCTGTCGTTCTTGTATCTTTCTTGAAGTTTCCTTCTCGATCAGAATTTCTCGTTCTACTACAGAACGCTTGCAAGATGAGAGGAGCATGTTGACAGGACACGCACGTATCCAGTCCTCGACTGTCCTCAAGGAATCATCGTTGCCTAAATGATATGTCGTATCGGACCCGTACAGCGCTAGCATTTCAGCCACATTCTCGCGGAGGCCATCAAGTGTTGCAGTGAAGGAGAAGGATGGAACATCTTGGTTGAGACGGGCTGCATCCCACATGACCTTGAGAGTTTCGGTGTAATCATCCTGGAGATAGCCGGAAGTTAAGAGTGTGGATACAAAAGACGAAGAATAGAACGTCGCGCGCCAAGTGGGGATTATGGTACGAAGGATAGGAACAGGGCCTTTCGAAGATCGCGAAATTGTTCGTAGAGGGCATCGTCGTCTTCACTGGCTGCAGCGTTGGGCAAGGTGAATGGCTGGCCGAGCGCGCGCTTTTGTCTCGAGAGAAGATCACAAACTGGCCTTATACTCTTGAGCAGACGTCTGGTACGATCTAGAAACTGATCCGTTGTCTCGACCGCTCCAGCCACGGATACCATAACAACCGCTAATTCAACAAGTTCCTTGCCTACAGAAAAGCGTCCTTGGCTATTAAGATCCCCACGTGAAATCTGGGTGAAGCTATCCCGACGAAAGAAAAGGAACGAACCCAAGAATGCCAACCACAAAGGGTTGATGAGGATGATCCATTGACGGTCGAGACGTTCTAATGCATCAAAACGTCGATTAAAGGTATCGGGTCGTTTCCAAAACCTTGCGTAGACAGTAAACAACGATATCTCAAATGCGATTCCCAAATACAGGGAGAGTACCGGTCCTGAAGCAGCAGCTTCAATTTGTGAACAAACGGCAGAATGTGGCCTAAGCGACGGAGGCGTTGAAGCGCAAGGTCTGGCGGTTCTGAAGGAGTGGACGCGTGGAAGGCCATGTAGTGATGCAGTAGTGCATGTAGAGAGAAGGATGCCTGGCGTATTCGAGTCGATTTGTCTGTTAGGGTAAGCATCATGGTCTTGTTGGTTTGTCTCCTGATTGCGCACATTTACAGTGAGATTGGATTATGATAATACAAAAGGCTCGGTTTTCACCTGAATGATACGAAGGCTTGAAGGAGGTCCACAGAGTTGTCGAGGAGAGATATCAAAAGATCAGAGAACGGATTATGCTCGTTATCAAGATCTTCTACGCTAATCTCAGAAGAGAAGATGGAAAGGCGGTCGATGTTGTCCATTCTTGAATCATCGAGCAGCCGTCGAAGTAGATATGGCAACGCACGGCGCATATTGCGGATGACCGTATCTAGTACCACCTTAAACCATCCTTCGTTAAATTCGTTGACACGCCAATTTGGATTGCACTGTGCCATCAATTCCTCTAAGCCTTTAACGCTCTTACGCATACTCCACTGGGCGCTAGCCTCCTGACAGCAAGACAACTATTTTGAGCAACAAAGAGAGCTCTTTGAACCAACGTTCATAAACGTACCAATTGCACCACCTGTCCCGAGAGACCAGAAGGGACAGTGAAAAGTTTGTGCCGTAACCTCTCTCCCCATTCTTGGACATGTGAGTCCTCTCTTGGTTCTTTGCTTCGACGGCGCCAGTGCTTAATGCGAAGCTTCATATGTTGCTGGTGGCCCGGATCAGAGGCAATCAAATTCATATGCCGGGAGTATTCGCTCTCAAGTTCGGGTCGGATTGTCGTTAAATCGGAGGAAGTCGCCGTTTGCATTGTCTTCTGCAAAGATTTAAGACGCCCAAGCCCTTCTGTGACTTCCTTGCGAATGTCAGCATCCTTGAGTACACGCTGCAACCAAGCATTTGAGCTACTGATTGTTACGTCTAGGCTAAATAGCAGGCCCAAAAGCCATTCAGTCGCCTGTTCACCAGAACTGAGGTCCGGCGAAGCAGCGGCAGCCAGATTAAATAGCTTCTGCCCAATCTCTAGGGGCGTGAGATTCGTCGAAGTGCGTGAGAATCCATCAAGGCAAAGTGCCTGCACAGCAGCAACAATTCACATGTCTCCAAAGGTGAGCTTAGGAGGCCTCCGAATTGAAATGGTAGGGAAAACAGTACAACGTAGGTCATTATCGACTTCTCGTCGGGTTTAGCGCTGATCATTTCGGGGATGGAAATCAGCTGAGGTATACCCCATACTGAGTGCAGAAGGTTGAATATAGTCTCGAACAGTTCTTGCTACTGGTCACCAACCACATCCATGCAGGAATATGAGCTAGCTTTCTGACTCAGTACTACCAGGACGGGAGCCTTGCCTTAGTCATGCTTGCGGGGTCACTGGGAAGCAAATCGGGGCGGTGCTTCTTGACCATATGAAAGAAAATTTGCCCGTCTTGAAAGCTGCTCTCAAAATTGCTGACTAGAGGAACGCCTTGTGCGCCCTGGTAGGGTAACGGTCATTACTTGAAGTTCTTGGGGTTTGGGGAGGAGTACTGAAGAATCTTGATCGTGCAAGAAATTGTTGAGTCTCTCCAGCAACCTATCCTTAGCTTCGCATTTGTCCTACAGCGTGAGAAGTGCTTAACAAAGTTACTGAACATGTTCAAGTACCAGTGCCGCCATCCTCGAGTTGTAGCTCATAATGCATGATAAGATGCCAGATTAGGGCTACGATGAGTTTGAGATCGCATTCCTCAATATCTATGGTGCTCACAAGTTTGTTAGTAGGCCACCTGGATCGGAAGTGAAAGTAAGTACCTTCAGCCGAGATGTTCTGCAATTTGATGTTCTGCGCCTTCATGAAGTTGAAGCAGTGAAAGAGGTTGTTGATTCTGTGTATCTTCATTTTGGCATTCTTATTCAGGCCTTTTACAGACTCTCCGCTCAAGTCCTTGAGTAGCTTAGCCAGCAGTAGACCTGCACCCAAACGAATTCATTGAGGATGTCTTGGCCCGGAGAGACAAGAGGTGGGTGTACCGTCTTGGAAGGCGGTGGAGAGTGCCTTGATCTGGAGGTGAGGGGGCAAGTACCGGTTCGCCCATCCCCGAAAGGACTGCACCCGCACCGCATGACACCACCACAACGTTGAAATGAATGAGCACCGCCCCCCCC
>CDEZ01023350.1:0-22816 GCA_000826365.1 Acanthamoeba royreba
AAAATAAATCAATTTTAAAATAATGTATAAATTAAATAATGTTACATTACGTACGGCGGAAATTTGCTTTATGATTTTACGAAGACGAGGATCAAAGTCATTCTCGTGCACGCGAACAGCAGGTCGTAGCGGCGTGACGTTGGGCTGCGTGGACGTGCTCTGTTGCTGCAGTGGCGTAGCCACTTCAGGCTTCGCCTCTACTTGGCCCTCTTCCGTCTGCACGCGAGGAGGAACGCCACCAATTAATTTGAATTACGTCAAGATTCTTGAAATTGACAGCAAATGAAAGGCAAGATGTACGATTTGAAAGTTGAATCGAAAGGGGCTTGCAGCTCCGCCATCTCCACCGAACATCTTGACTCAGGTGTAGTGTACTTCGCCCTCCGCGCTGCCGCTTTCGTACTTTGAATTTACTGATTAGGAAAATGGAATTATTTTTTCCATGTTTTATTTTTCCAGGTGATTTTTTATTTTTAATTAATTTAATTTAATTTTTATTGTTTATTTTGTGATTTACGTTTCCGTATAAAAATAATTTTAAATAAAAATGGAAATGGAAAATGGAAAGAATCTACATGGCAGGTAATATCCCAGCGTCCTTTTAGGAAACAGAGGAGCACAAGCGCCAGTAGTCTAGCTTCTTGGCATCCTGGCCCCCACGACAAGGGTTGGTTGGTTGTGACACATCGCCCTCCCCCGCGCCCGCCAGGTCAGGAAACGCCACACAAAAGGGGCCGCCTATCAACGGTGACACAAGTGGCGTGGCGTCAGTTTGACACTGGTCTTCCTCTCCTACCAAAGAGACCAAGCATCACGGGGGGAGGGAACTCTGCCCTCTCGCTTGTTTCTGTGTGACTACGCGAGCCCGCACGCACGCTTCTCAACGTATCTACATTGAGATGGACAGCACAGATGTGTCTGCAGTAGGTGAGGACGCACTAAGGATGCGGATAGAGGTGCGATCGATCGAAACTCCTTCCGTAGTGAGATGAACTGATGTGATGTGATGGTTTGCGCAGATCCGCATCCCAGGACGAGATGAGGTCAAGTTGTTCACCTTTCCTCAAGTCTACACCGTAGATAAAGTGAAGGTGAGTTGGTGTTGCTTCCCCGCTCTGTCCTTCCTCATCGTCTAACACATCCCGCCCTGCAGACCGAAATCTTTCGCAACACCCCCACTCTCGATGAATCAATGAAGTTTGATTATTACCTGGGCATCGATGAAGAGGTGCGCGTGCTTATCCTATATTGTTTAACACTGCTGTCACGCGGCTGAAGCTTCTCTGCTCACGCGTGCCGCGCCTGTGAGCGACTAATATCTTCTGTGCTCTTCCGGGAATGTAGACGGCATTGAAAGTGGAGTTCACCAAGCTGGTTAAATGCCACCCCACCATCGCGGCTAAGGCAGCTGCAGACGAGGTTATTCCCCTCCAGCTTATCTCCCGCAGTACGGTGACTGTGGGTACGCCTGATGCCAGCAAGGTACAACTGCTGCCTTACTCCGTTGGCCCTTTTGAACTCCAGTTGCATGCTCCTTGATGAGCATGAATGCACTGACGCTGCGGGATTTGATTGATGCGCCAGATCAAGACGCTCCGCCACAAGTTACCTGCCGTGCGGACGGAGGAGCTGGCTGCTGTTCCTCAATCACCCACATCATCAAACCGCAAAGGCAGTTTGGATGTCAATTCGTCGCTTGTCGCCAAGCGGGCAAGCATCTTTTCAGGTACACTGCTGTGATTGATCATCAGTCAATTATCCGACATGACATTACAACTGTAAAATTATCTGCAGTTCCGAACGAGGACAGCAGCAAGGTTCCTCGGCCAAAGGCGTACGATATTACTCTTTCTTAAGATGAGAAGATAGCATTCACACATGATTGACCTGGTGTGGTCACCTCTTACAGTATGACGGGTCTTAGCGGACGGTCTATCTTCACCTCGCCGCGGGTACCTCCATCTTCAGCGGCCAGCAATGAAGAGCCCACTCATAAGGGCGATTCACGCATGCGGCGGACCAATTCTTTTGGCGAACGGGTGGATCGGGTTAAAACGCTCAAACAGCAGCAGCAAGCAGGTGCAACTGGCACAGTGAAGGCGTCCTCAGGTCCCGTACAGCTTGATCGATCGAATCAAGGGCGGACGATTCAAAGCCAACCCACGACTCGTATGCCACGTTCTCCGCTGACTGCAAGTAGTATAACTTATTCAAAGTTTTGTTGTCGTGACACAGCAAATGAAACAAGGAAGAACTTGGCTGCATTGGGGTCATCTGACAGCGTTCCTACTAGCACGCCCGCAGAAGGTGGAAGGAAGGGACACAGAAGAACTCGGTCAACAGGATTCATTGCTGGTGAGATCATCAAAAAGGCCATATCGGGCGAGTGCGTCGCTCCTCTCTCATTATGAAGACTTACTGCGTACGTAATCTAACCCCTATCGTTCTTCTGGCTAGGAATGGCGCTGCACCTGCAACCGACAGGCCAGAAGAAGAACCCGCCGATGAGGGCGGTCTGTTTGGTCTTCGATTAGGTAGGAGATCCTCCACAGTCTTGGGGTACTTGCGCGTCCATTGGCCTCGCATCAGAGCGCTGCTTGAAGAGTTTTCTGACCCTCTTGAAAGCGCACAGGGAACGGGTCCGCGAGTAAGGGCGGCACATCAGATATTCAGGTCTTCGTCGCTCAACATATCACCTAAAGAACATCAAGAACCCTTCCCTCCCAAGAAGATCCCACTTGCCGAAGAGGAGGTGTGCACCACACATGTGGCCGTCACTCACTTAGCTGTCGCTCTTACCATTCATCCCAGGAGCAAATAGGAAATTCTCTGGTAAATGTGGTCGATGGCTACCTCATCGAAACGGGCAGACGCATTCTCACCCCCGAGCAAGTGGAGCACACTCTCTACAACCCAGAACTCAACTACACGTGGTATGTGGACTACTTCAAGGGCAAAGGTATGTGCGCCAATCAATAGATGAAGTGTTGGATGACAAGAGGAGCTCACCCTGTTGTCTGATAGAACACGAAAACTACATCGCCTCGGACCCTGAGTTTGGCACGGTAATCGTGTCCACTCTTACCGAAGTTGACGACAAGGGCAGGAACTTGCGAGTTATCATCCGGACTAAATTCGTACGTTGATGCATATTGTTGAGTGACCCATTCTGTTTACACTCACACTTGTGAGAAGTGTGACGTAGTGAGCTTGATTCCCAAGGCAGACTTTGGGAACAACACATTCAAGAAGACCTCCGTGCGAGAGATCGTGCGGGCGGCATCGTCGGCCTTGGCTGATAAGATACCGAAGGTAAACTACAAACTTATAAAGAACCCAGCACTGCACGCAGAGCTGGAAGATTTTGAAACGAAACAAGTACGCCTCTTTCAATGCTTGCTTGACGGAGTTTGCAGTACTCATGTAGCTCTTTGGCATCACCATCAGCTTGTGAAGAACTACAAGATTGGAGTATTGTATTGTAAAGAAGGCCAGACACAGGAAGATGAAATGTTTTGCAACGGTACATCAAGCATTCACTCCCCTCTTTCAATGGATCGCCATTGATCTTATCCTCCATCGTAGAGACGGGGAGCGAGGCATTCGAATCTTTCTTGGACTTTTTGGGAGAGCGCATCGAACTGAACGGATGGAAGCAGTACCGGGCAGGCCTTGATGTAAATGGTACCACTCAAACATCTAATTCTTCATGCGCTCCTATAGCTTCGTGGCGCCTCATTCTTCGCTTGTAGGTGGCAGTACCGGCACGCATTCTGTGTACACACAATGGAATGGGATGGAGATCATGTTTCATGTATCCACGCTTCTACCGTTCACTCCGGGCGATCGACAACAGGTACATCGAGACTTGAACTCTATCACGTAAAGTAAGGTGACTAACACTTACTACTATAATATGTATTTCCTAGATCGAAAGGAAGCGCCATCTGGGTAATGATATCCTCATGATTGTGTTCAAGGAGGGCAACGGGCCAGCGTTCTCGCCCAATGCCATCACTTCAGAATTCAATCGTACCCCTTTGCCCAGAGCCCCTGCAGGTGGAAGAATGCGACTAACACGTTCCTTTACAGATATATTCGCCATCATATCACCCGAGGAGAGCGACAGTGTTCGCCTGTCCTCTAATCCCAGCACGCCCCGACGAGCTTCGCTGGCCGGCGAGGAAACTGACGACATCGAAAGGAATAACCGCTTTCGAGCCAAGACAGTCTCGGCTGTGGCACATGCAGAAAAAAACAAGGTTGCACGTCCTTCACGATCCCCACCTCGTCGACGAGTCCAGGAGATAGCAACTTCCAGAGATGGCAGGAGCAGTCCTCGCGGAGGTGCGTCTCTCTTCTGTTTTTCCAGCAACGTTTTTCTATCAGCAACTCACAATCCTGCAGGACCAACAAGCCCAACGACACCAACAGGGAGCGCCAGGGAGGGAATCAAACCACTTGCTCGGTCCCCTACCAAGAAGGAGATCGGCTATTACAGGTACCTTCCGCCCTTCGATAGGAGGTAAATGACAATAGTATAAATAAGGAAAATTGATGAAAAAGGAAAGTGGTGCGAACCTTCCCGTGAATTTAGTGTCAGTTTCATGCGAGATTCGCTGCTCTCTCCCAAACACTGCACTGGAACGATGATCGTTCGCTGATCTGGTAACATGTTCTAGGCTAGCGCTTACTCGTAAGGATGGGGTGCCTACATTTGGACCCTACAGCGACGGTGATGTCTTCCCTAGGAACCAACAATTCCGGGACTTCCTCTTCTTCAAGTGTACGTGGTGACCGTTTTTCCTTCCTGCCATGTTGCAGCCTTCTTTGACTTGGCCATGCCTCGTTCTCAGTGATCAATGGAGAGCGAGCCGCCTACGATGCCCCGGTCTTCAATAGGAAGGTAAGGCATAGCTAAGCTACTGTCACAAAGGTTGTTTTGTCCCACCTTCTCACCCTTCCTGACCAGATGGTGCGCGTGCGAGGTGAGTTGCTGAAACACTTGGAGAAGACCTACGCCTGAGCCGGCGCTCGGCCCAAGATATCGATCCATTGGCTACAGCCAGCGAGGCCTTACCCAAAGCGAGCAGTATTCCGCGGCATGTGTGGCCTGTTTGTATCATTCTATGAATCGTACGATCCCGTTCTCCTACGGAGGTTTCGTGTCTGTGGTCCGTCTGGACCAGGAGGCCGCCTGCGCGGGACTCGCTTATTAGGGCAAGGAACTTGAAGGTTACAGCTCAAGTCCTAGCAGTGCTTTTTCCAGTTTTCTTTACCCGATCCGGCACCGCCGATCAAACCACTCGGTACGTACCTACCTTCTAGTGGCCCAGGCAGCTTCGCAGCGTCGAGTGTAAGAGAGGGAGGACCAGTGTTGTTTTATCTCTTCCCATTAGCACAACAAACACACAACATATAACAGCCTACGCTAGGCTCAACCACAAGTCTTCATGCTTCTCGCTCGGATGACAGACACTCACCACTGGGAGACTTACCAGCCCACCACCACGTCTAGCCACTCGTACCCTGCGGCGAATACAAGACACCGACGAAGGGAGACGGCCACCTCCCCCTTGACTCTGGTACTTCGCAGGACAGATGTTGCTGATCCCGAGCTTCACTTCGCCCATCCTTCGTTGATCAAGCGCAACCACAGCCAAGGCGCGACGTCTCGACGGCGAAGCAAGTCTGCCCACGCCGCTACGACCACTCCTCCATCTTCTTGCGACATTGACTTAGACCAAGACGACATCGAACGGGCGTCCTGGCGCGAACTGAATGAGTTACTTGTGGACTACGTCACCGTCGGTCGAGCCCACGGACCTTGGCGAGAACACTGGTCCTTCTCGTACGTTCTTCATGATGATGATGATTATCTTGGTTACCAAGTGCACGCAATCCTCACCGCCTCCTTCACAGGTGGTCCCTCGACAGCCGGCTGCGGCCACCTCTCATGTCGCCCATCCCTGAAGAACCCAACTAGCCTGCTAGCATAAGATCTTGGCCTGTGGCGAAGCCCCATTGGATACACATAGTACCCAAGGGTCATCCACCACATGCCTATCAAGTCAACCCCAATGTTGTAATTATGATGATTCATTACTTTGAAAATGCTGTATTTATCTTGGAAATTTCAACAAAATGAGAGCTTCCTGTTGGTTGTTAGACTCGCGGAAAGGATTCCTGCACCTGGTGTCCGCTCATCTGCCCCTTGGTTATGTACACTCCTCCTCGCGGACGTGGACAAGGGTCACATGCTCGGCAACCTTTTCTGTTCAGCTATACACGTACGTTCCTCCTCAACAATCCAATGCACATCACCTGCGGCCCGCACAAGATAAGATGCATCAGCAAGTGCTTAGGGAGGAAGAAAGAGTGAAGAGAGGTACCTTTACATCCTGTACAAGTTGAAGGTCCACCTGGAATCACTGTAGCACGAAGGATCGGAAGAGGATGGCGAAGGCGACTACGCCCACGTACTTCCAGTGATGTTGATAATTGAACAGTACGCGATAGAGCGTGTACGTGGCGATGACGTGCAGCTTAATGCCAAAGGCGATCATGCACGAGGCAGCCGCTGCCGCCGCTACCCGCAACAGGAACGCCAGCACCTGTGCCAGTTGACCTGCGCTCGAAGCAGAGCAGATAAGCATACACAGGGACATGTACGGCCTAGTGGGGTTTGCTGCTGCACCTTTGCTGTTTGCGGCCTGAAAAATAGAAGTCCAGAAGCTAAAGAACTCATCGGATCGAAGCGAAAGGTCGTACCAATACCTCTTCTTCGAATCTCGCAGAGTCTCAAACGCTGTGTGCAGCATACCGATTGATTACGCACACAATCAATTAACGTGCGGGTTCTCGTAGCAGTACCTTCGGTAACCTCTATGAATCGGCGCGTGGCTGCCAGGCGACTCTCCTCATCGGCCTCCATGCCCACCTTGTCTGGGTGGAGCTGCTTGGATGCAACGCGGAAGGCCTTCTTGATTTCGGGCACGGAGGCATCGGGTTTGAGATTGAGGAGCTCGTAGTAATTGGGCGCACCTCGCCGCATGAGGGGCGCGTAGAAGGCAAACGAGCACAGGCTCCCCACCACGAACAACAGCAGCAGGAGCAGCACGAACCTGGTATCGAACGAACGTGTCGCCATCTTCTTCTCGAGTAGAACGATACTGCAGGAGAACGGACGGATGTGTGTCACCTCCCTCTTATGCTACAAAATTTCGATATCTTATCTCTCTTTGGCCTTCTCGAAAAGATGGCTCTGATGATACCTCCCTCCTCTTCTCCCGTTTACTTTCTATCAATTAATTGATAGACAACAACGATCTTTGGAGAAGCAATAGTACGTTTTTTTTTGTTTGGCTTGGATTTGGCGGGTTTTTGAATTTAATTAATCGCCGGCAAGCCGCTACGATGCGTGCAGGGAATGATGCGCAGCACAGGTTCAACGGAGAGGACAAAAGAATACGGGCAACAGCAGAAGAAAGGGAACGTGCTGGACAACGTGAGATGGTACTTTTGCAATGCAGGATATTGCCTGGCTTGGCTTAGTACGAGTGTCGTCTTTTCGTCGTCTTCTCGTCGACGTTCAGCTTCTGACAAGTACGGCCATATTTGAAATACTTCCATTTTCTCTTTCTCTTTTTTAATTGGAGCAAAGGGAAATAGAAATTTCGTGTTAGCAAAGGAAACGATAGGAAATAAAAGGAAAAAATTAATTAAAAGAGAAAACCAAAGACATCAGAAGCTGGAACTTGCTGGTAATCGAGCGCCTTTGAACCCTTGGTTCGAAGGGACTCCTGTTATCGATCCTCCAGCACGATGGAGGTCCCACCGGCGGCGACGGGGTTGTCGTCCTCTGAGGATGAGGGCGCGCTGGTGACGGAACAAATCATAGAGGAACTGCGCCAAGAGAGGGAGCGCGAAGAACAAGAGGAATGGGAATCGCGCGACCTCAACGCCTCCTTCGTCGATTTACTTCTCACAATCGAAGAGGACGTACCCTCAGGCAAGTCTTTTCCCTTCAATTAGATTAAACACACTTAATTTGAAAGTTTCTTGTGGATTATTTTTCTTCTTTAAATCTTTTTAAAAGATATTTATTATCCACCCACATTTCTCACTATAAAATTCAAATTAAACAAAAACACAAAAAAAAGATTTTTTTTGACTAAGTTATTTTCTTCACTTTGGTGACAGGTGAACTCTTCTCGTTCCTCTTCGACCTGGTACGCATACAGGCTTGGCTGCTTGAGTTCATCTGTTTTGATGGAAGGGATGTGTGCACTCATTCTTTTTGCCATGGTTGATGCATACAGCTGGAGGAGTACAGCGAGCTGGCGCCGCAAGACACCGAAGCACGGAAGGGCAAGGGCCAGGAGCTCGATTTCTTCTCAGTCTTCTTCCAGCTCCTGCCTCGTTGTGGCACTTCTCTTCAGGTCGTGCTTCTCAAGCGACTAAATGGTACTCTTGATTCAACTGCATTGCACGGAATGAAGAGTGGGCACTGACGTGATGGGCATCTGGGACATGCTACAGACCTAGTGCAGGAGTCGGATAGAGTGAAGGGCTACTGCTGCCAGCGGGGCTGGGTCACCAGACTCTTGAATATGCTGCATTATCAACCGTTGGACAGCGAAGTCGTGTTGCGGGAGTTATTCATATTGATGGAATCGCTTGGCTCCTTCTCTCTATCCTCGAAGGAACTGAAACAGCTGCTTCGCTTTCTCTATGGCCAGGCATCAAGTGATTCCTCTTCAGCGTATGGATCAATTGGAGATGGCAAGGATGAGGGACAAGACGCGTACACGCTTGTGCAGGTGACTTCGCTGCCTGCATTTATTTCTTCTTGCCTTCAACTCAACGCAGTTACCACAGGTACCCGGCCAAGTATGGTGTTCACTCGTGGATACTCTGCAGCGCATAGTGAAGAAGCAGGAGCGAAGGTGGCCCTCCTGCTTTTGGGATTTCAATGGACGTGAGATGAGATCAGGGTACGACCTTCTCCTGCTACGTTTTGATGTGGACATCAATAACTAACGTTTACTTATCGCCCGGATGAAGGATTTTACTTCCTACTTGGCAGTCAGCATGGCCTTTGAACGATGGATACTCCTTCTGTACGTGGTTGAACATCTCATCCAACCGGGACTCTGTGCCTGTGAGAAGGCGTTCATCCTCAATCCCCACCCCCGAAACCATACAAGCGATGCTTCGACCCCATCTTTTCAGGTGAGTGCATGCAGGCTAAGAATGCAGCTTTACGATTTCTAATGAGAATACTCTCCTCAGTTTTGTATGCGACGACGGAAGGGGCATGGAAATCTTCTTAGTTTCACAATACTTAGTCGTGCTGTCACGCCAGGGCAAGAACAAGAGTGCCTGGATCAAGTTTAACTACCGTTTTCAGAAAGAGAGATGGTTCGTCCCACTTCCCTACGCCTTATGTGAACAATTCGACAAAAGTACTAAAACGATCGAATCAGGTATTTTATTGCTGTAACGCATGTCTATCACTTCCTCCGACGCAGCGAAGTATCACTCTACATCAATGGGCAGATGGTTGAGCAGCAGTACCTCATCTATCCAAAGATGGAGGTACGATCTGAGATGCAAAGTTTCTCGTAATTGTACTAAGTCTTCTCCAGCCGCCGGTATCTATGTGGATGGCCAACCATGTGGAACGAGGGCAAGACGGACGAGAACGAAGCCATCCATTTTGCGGACAGATGGGCAAGGTTTACTTCTTCTCTGAGCCGATCACGACTTCGGATCTGCAGACGCTCCATTCACTAGGCCCTAATTTCCTTCCAAAGAAGAAGCAAGAGTACGCTTACTCATCTGGCGGTCTTCGGAACTTTGGAACCTTACAATCTGCAACATGCAGCACATCTATCGAAATAGGACAAAAGGGCAACGTGTTCTTGCTGGGCAACAAGCGCTACATCAAGATATTCTTTGCTTATGATCCCAAGGTAATCGCCCTGTGGCATGTGGTGTCATATGAGTTCGCGCTCATCCGAGGCTAATTTCCTTCAGGCTATGGAGGGCAATGTGTGTGTTGAAACCTCAACGCGGGCTGCGGACAAAATGGCATCAGCCCTGCAAGGTGTTGTGGTCATCAACTCATCCAACCTCAAGGATTCTCTTTACTGCCTGGGCGGTATCAAGGTCTGCTCCCTTTTGGTTTGAATCTTCGAGCAAGTCATTCATGCTCCCTCCTTCCAGACATTCTTGCCGCTCTTTCTTCTTGTGCGTCAGCCGCTGGCACTGCCAGACGATGATCTGGCTACCGATGACTCAGAGGAGATCAAATTCTTTGACGACGATGAAGAAATCGAGAAGATCAATAACCGAGAGGAGACGACTTCTCCTTCGGGCTCTCGCCTCGAACTGCCTTCGGCCATGCCACCTTCACCTTCCGGCTTGCTCATCTCCCTCATCTCTAACCTGCTCGAGAATTACGCCGACTTGTTTTCCGACATGCCTAGCGTGGGCGGCTGGCAGATCTTTGGCTTCCTGCTCCAAAAAATGCATCCCAGCGCACTAGACGTGCAGGCTTTGCACTCGCTGGACACACTTGCAACTGTGCTCTATGACTCAGGTACCTAAACTTACCTCCTCGTGACGCGGTTGGTCGCTGATCCTCACTCTATCCGCAGATAAGTCTCAGTTCCGTGAATTCTTCACCTACACATATCTGAACTTTAGTATGTGGTCCCAAACGGCATCCGCCGTTCAGGAGAAGTTGCTGTTTCAAATCACTGCTCGAGTCAAGTTGGCTCCGCAGTACTTCCGCAAGATAATTGGCGTCCAGCGCATCGTCGACGCTCTGTGTGACTGCGACTTTGCACAAAACAGGATTCCCCTGCTTCAACTTATAGGTAACCACGTGCCCCACAAGACTCTCGATAGCTTCAATTTATTCTGAACTTCTATGTGAAATAGGTCTCATGGCTGTGGATGGCCTCACATTCCAAGAAACAAAAAACCTCATCGAGAGCCTTCATCGGTCACAATCCCTCAAGCGCATCGATCAGGGAGCTGATGTATTGAAGTTCATCATCGCGATGCTCAATAAGTTCTCCTCAAGGTATTTGCAGTGTATAGATAGGAGAGCAAACCAGCCATGCTAACGTTTTGTTCGATATGTGTAGCGCTAGTCCAACTGTACAGAATGTGGCTTCGCACATTTACGAATGTGGAGGCCTTGTTCCCTTCCTATCTATACTTCAGCGACCGGACGAGCATCAGCGCATTTGGTCTCTAAAGATCGTTGCACGCATGCTTCAAATCGCCACACCGATCCAGTACTTAAGCCTGTGCTCTTCCAGTGTGTATCTGACGACTTACTTTGTTATGTCCTGTTCACTATCAATAGAAGGCAGAAGATGTTATCTTTTGCCACGACGACGGTTTTCACCCACAAGCGTGAGTCGAGCGGAAGCAGCATCAAAAGAGAGCCAGCTGAGATCAACTCGGAGACAGACAACTTCGAGGGTTACAGCCGTCTGTCAGCTATCATCAAGTATTATCTTCAGAACTTCAACTTCTCCAAAGCTACGTACTACGCCCTTATGGAGATCTTGCTGGAGCGAGTCTCTCCGAAGGGAATCAATGTGAATCCCGTCCATTCACCCATCGATGAAAGCGTGAAGGACTACAAGACCATGGAAACCGAGAGGAAGCAGGGGGAGATACGGTTTCAGCATCAGTTCAAGAATCCACAAATCCTACCTGCCATATTTGAACTGCTGGGCTTATCCGAGAATACTGCCCTCCATCAGAAGGTAAGTCCAATAGGTCCTCTCTTGGGTTCTGCTTTGACCAGGTCCTAATCATGCGTCATCCAGGCACTGGAGGACTTCTATCTCCTGCTGAGCAGAGAGAAGCAGAATCGCGATCTGTTCCTACAGCAGGACAACTGGCCACATTGGTTGCTTGCACTGCTCGCCGAGAGCCCAAGCATCGCACCGGAGCAGGGCATTTCGTCGTCCTTCTCCTCTTCTACGTCTGCTGCGTCCAACGTATGACATACACTTGCCTTGATTATGTCCATTCACTGATGGCTCTCGCCTTGAAAACACAGAAGCGGAAACATCGCCGTGGCTCGGCAATTAACCACAGACTGTACAGCAGCATCTTTAGCCTCATTGTCAATATTGTAACACTCCTGTTCCACCACGCAATCTATCAGGTACTCCAAACAATCAGGCAGTTGTTACCGCCAGACTAACGGTAATCTTTTTTCTCCCCATTCCAGCAACAAGGATGGAAGGTGATAGAGCGTTTCCAAAGCATAATGTGCCACTATTCAGAGATCGGAGTACCACCCTATGTTCCTTCTTTGATGATCGTGAAGTCACAACTGACCATGCTCTCATGCGACAGCCTTTCCCTGAACATCAGCTCGTACGACAGATTAATAGTGCGCTCCTTCAGAAGCTATCGTCGGATCCAAAGATGCGACGGATTCTGCACACTCAGTCGCAGCTCCATCACAATGTTAACTCCTCTCAGGTACGCACACACAGCCTGTTCACCACCAATATGTGAAATGAGTTGCCGGCTAAGACGAAGCTGCGCTTAGGTACCCAAGTCGCAGTCGGCGCCATCTCAGCCATCCTACCAGATCGGTTCAACTTCCCCACTGCCATCATCGGTTTCTACCAAGATCAGAGCTGAGTGGCTGTGGGAGAATGTAGTGAAGTGGATCGGCTTTGCAGAGGAGGGCCTCTTTCAACTTCCTCCTCCTGATGACGTCTTCTCAGCACCACCTCGAACTGCATCTTTTTCAAATGTTTCCCGTACGTCCCGCTCTATGGAGCGCGTTGCCGAACGAGGTCCTATCGAGCCCTCTTCAAAGCCAACGTCGTTGCCAACCACACCCCGAGATCAACTTCCTGCTCCTCCACGAGAGCAGCTTGCTGTACCGGAGTCGCCCAAACGAACTCGCAGTACTTCACGAAGCAAGTCGATGGGCAACAATATGGACGCCGTACATCCCGGCGAGGCCGATGAGCACGGGGGCAAGGAAAGGTTACAGGATTCCGAACGAGGGGTTTCTACGTCTAGACTGCCTCCTCAGGTCGAGCGAGAACTCACTGTTGCTACGCAAGAAGTGGAACGAGCTAAAGAACGAGAGCGCGAAAGAGAGCGAGAACGGATCAAAGCGCATCTTGGACTGGTCTCTTCGCACTTCCTGCTTCCCATTTTCCACTCGGCACCTGATGAGCGTGGAATGGATCCCTACCTCAGCTCAACGAACAATCCCTCGCCCAACGCCAAGGTATTTATACAAAAACGGAAGAACAGCACTACAAGCTCAACCAAGGACCATGTTCCGGGACGACAGCGGCAATCGCTTGAGCGCAGGCCACATCCTCCCATCGCAGAGCATCAACGAAGCGTGAAGGAAGCCGTTGCAGCCAAGGCAACAGCATCGGTTGAAAAGCCGCTGGAGAACTCCAAGTGGGTTGACTTCCACTTCGCGCAGCGTCTGCTGGATCTCATTGATGATCTGTTGCTCTTGCCTGTATCCTCTCCAGCGGTCCCGCAGGCTAAGGTAACGCACTACTGCGAACAGACACTTCACATCGAATTAAGTTCTCATTCCTCTCTCACAACAGGATCAGCTACCTGCACAGTCCCCTGCTCCGCCGCCTCCTTTATCAGCATTCTTCTCATCGCTCAACTTCGCAGCCTCGCCTTCATCACCTGCTCCACCTCCGACGGCTCCTTATCTTTCTGTCGCCACGGTTAGGAGGATGGAAGAGCATTTGCAGCGACTGGCCCTGCGCCTTACACTCTATACTCTTGATGAAACTGATGTTGTGCTCAACACTCAGAAAATAAGGTACTGTGCACGACGGCTCCTTATGGCCGTTCACTGACAGCTGTGACGGCTACGATCAGAATGAGAAGCGAGCAGCTCAAAGACATTAAGAAGATGGTAGAGACCTATTGTCATGCATCGGCTGCTTCCGCAGTTACTGGTGCCATCGCCAGTACCGGGACAGGAAACGAGTGGAGCCTCACAAAAGGTCTGAATCCTGATGGCACCCGTAAACAAATTCTCGTTCTTCGCACTGAAATGGATCTTATTACACAGAAGTGGTTCAAGCAGAGGAGGACGATGCTTCTGTTCTGAGCAAAAAGCTGACTCTCACCCTTGGTGCCTACGTGGAGGGTAAGTTCAAGCAATGGGATGTTGAGCTCAAGGACGTAAATCAGACCTTCTCCAAGAGCATAAAGAGGTAACACCACACCCGTCTGATTAATCCTCATCATCTGGTCGCACCCTTTAATAAATCCACACACCAATGGCAGGCTTTCTTGGATCGTTCATCGACTCCTTAAGAGATACAAGTCCGGCAAAGCTTCCGTTCCCTTACGCAAGTCGAGCTCCACCGTGACCTTCCGTGAAACGAGGTAAAGAAAAAAGTAATTCAGTCGTCCCCTCATACTTAGTCCGTTCTATGACTGTCGTCATCAGAGCTGAAGCGCCAGTAGAAGACAAGGGCGGCGAGGATTGTATTGACCGTGTCCTTTACACCTTATCCTTCCTTTACAAGGCCATGCAGCGTTCTTTCGAGTCTGGCGGAATGGGCACGGAACTCATGGCAGATCTTTTTCGAGGTAACACTGGAATGCACATGTTTCTTTTGGCGTTGTTACTCAGTTCCTGATGGTCTCTTTGGTACACTCATATCAGAAATACTCTGGAAGCTGCAGCGCATTGAAATCATTCAAGTGGACATTCCTCCATTGCCCATCTCGCAGCCGATAGAATTGCAAGAACATCACAAGCTTGTCCGCAATTACGAGACGGAGTATCTCGTGCGTTACTTCATGTTCCTGTTTTCCACTCCACCAAGCATTTCGACAGGACCTTCCTCATCACCAGCCTCTGCATCGGCATCTGATGGCACTCCTTCGATGCCGCAGCGCTCGCCCTTACGCAGTTCCTCGCAGGTTTATTCGTCGCCTTTCTCACCTGTGTCGGCCTCGCCTCCTCCACTTCTATCTCCACCACCGAACTTCATCCCTACTTCATTCCCGATGGGCCTACGAAGCGAACTGATCGTCAATCGCTTCGAGAAAGCTATTCGGATGACCATGCAGGAAGAAGTTCGGTATGCACGTCCTTCACAATCGAATGAGTGACATTTGAAGAACTTAATCGTGTGGTCTCTTCAGATATGGCATTGGTGTTAGCAATCGTTTGGAAGCTCACAAGCAGTACGTTCGCATTGGTATAGAACAGCGAGTCAAGAACGAGCAGGCCGCTCTCATGGCCTTCCAGGGCGACGTACGCTTGTCTCCTGCTACTGGCAGTTGATCGATCCAACTCATCGCTTGCTGATTTTCTATCTCCGCAGCAAGAGGCAATGCTTAATCACTGCCTGATGCGGGAACAAGAGCGGAAGAAGAAGCAAATATCCATTCAAGAGAAGATCCAGGATGAGGTGTTCTACTATTGGGGTCGCCTACAGAGAACAGGTATCTCATTATTTCTTTGTTTTCATCAGAATGTGCTAACGCACTTGCTGTAGTGAGCCCTTTGTTGTGGAACAACGAGAAGATGCTACGCGATATACTTCACGAGGACGGAGTGACGGTGCAGGGTCTCGATGTGTCGCCGATATCACCACTACCGATTCAGTGGAAGCTGGACAAACGCGAAGGTCCCTTCCGTATACGCAAGATACTGCGACGCAACTTCAATGTTGCCGACTACAGTGACTGCGTGCGCGAGACCGCTGTTGCCCGACAAAGCCAGCAGCCCGAAAGCGAGGGTGAGCCTAGGTACGATACCCTAACCTCCTCATCTACAGTTATCGATGAACGTGCTGCAGTTTGCTCACTTGCACGCCGGGCTTCAGAAGCGATCCCCTACCGGAGACTAGCACTGGCGTAAAGCTGCGCCGGTATGTGCAGCTCGAGAGAAATTGGTCAATGCAAGGCGGGAAGGTTGTTTATCGGGATGCCACCTGTGCTATGGTGACGCCACTCATCCTAACCAAGGGCATCCTTCAATTCACCTCTTCTCACCTCTATTTCATTCCTACTGCGGTACGCTGTCCCTTTTTCACTCCATTCCATTGTACTACGACTCTTACCTTACTTTTATCTCTTTACTTGGCTGTAGGCCTACGACCAGAAACCACTCGGAAGCGATAGCGCTCCGCTGACCCCTACTGGCTCGACTGTGCCATCTATCTTCCCCGCCTCACCGCCGCTCGCTCGGCCAGGCCAGGCTCGTCTCCGCTGGACCAACGAACTTCTAGAGAAGCGCAAGAAACGGTTCTCATAAAGCTTGCAGACTTGTACATTGGTGATTAACTTACACGAGCGCATAATACTTTTAGATACGAGTGGCCTCTCGGTGAACTGATCGGAATGTACGGGAGGCGCTACCT
Organism: Acanthamoeba royreba; assembly: GCA_000826365.1. NCBI lineage: Eukaryota > Discosea > Longamoebia > Acanthamoebidae > Acanthamoeba > Acanthamoeba royreba. The sequence goes on from CDEZ01023350.1 coordinate 16,425, forward strand.
CCTGCGGGACTGCGGGATGGAACTCTTCTTCGCGGATAACACGTCGTACTTGTTCACGTTTGATAGCAAGGGTATCAGCTTTTCCTATGTACTCTGTTAATCCTCCTAACTCAGCCCATTCACAGGTAAGCGTGACGCAATGTTTGGTAAGATTCGCTCGCTTTCCGTGACTCCTCCAGTGTTCAAGCAGCAGCAAGCCCTCAGCAAACTCAAGGAGAGCAAGGTACCTGGCGGAAGGCCTTGTGCGAAAGCTAATTGTGCGCTGATATATCCCTTTACCAGCTGTTGGAGAAAGGTGGCCTTACTCGGTCTTGGGTCAATCGAGAAATAAGCAACTTTGACTACCTCATGCGCCTGAATGCTATTGCTGGCCGTTCCTATAATGACCTTGGTCAGTACCCCGTGTTTCCCTGGATTCTCAAAGGTGTGTAGTTCGCGATCCCCGCTGGCAGAGCTTGTGTGCTCATGTCATGTTGCAGATTATACATCACCGACGTTGAATCTGGATGATGAAAGTGTGTACCGAGATCTTTCTAAGCCAATGGTACTTAGCCATACCACCCTCTCCATCGAACCCAATCCTAACCTCTGTAATCAATTAGGGCGCGCTTGACCCACAACGATTACAGAACTTCAAGGATCGCTACCGCTTCTTCGAGGACCCTCATATCCCGAAGTACTCCTCTTACCGAAGGCGAGCTGGTCCATCAGGCACTAACGCTGACTATCTAATAGGTTCCTTTACGGGTCACACTACTCTTCAGCTTCTGTTGTTCTCTACTTCCTTGTGCGCCTCGAGCCCTTCACCAGCTACTTCCTGTCCATGCAAGGTGGCAAGTTCGATCATCCGGATAGAATGTACCAATCCCTTCCGAAGCGAAGAAGTTGAATGTTTCTCATCTCAATCTTCCTTGTTCCTATATAGGTTCCACAGCATGCCCAAAACGTGGGCAAATTGCCTCACCAACCCCTCGGACGTGAAAGAGTTGGTACGTTACGCGGAACTGAGGTTAAGATGAAGTGTCAAGGCATCATTAAGTTCACATCATGCATGGCTTACTTTGTTCACAATTATACTTAGATTCCTGAGCTGTTCTACATGCCTGAACTCCTGCGCGACGTAAATGATGTCAACTTTGGCAAGAAGGCGGACGATACGCCTCTGCGTGACGTACAACTACCGCCCTGGGCTGAGGACTCCCCTGAGAAGTTCATTGCCCTGCATCGTGAGGCTCTTGGTATGCAGCAGTCTCGATGGTGCTTAATGGCGACTCTTCCATTGACCCATCATTGCATGACTTGAATGAACAGAGAGCGACTACGTATCGGAACATTTGCACGAATGGATCGATCTCATCTTCGGGTACAAACAACGCGGCCAAGCAGCTATTGATGCAAACAATGTTTTCTTCCATCTTACATACGAGGCACTGTCCCTTCCCTCTGCTTATAATCTGAGTATTGCTTGACGTGCTCCATGCTTGCAGGGAGCTGTGGATCTCGATGGGATCAAAGATCCAGTCGAGCGCTCTTCCATCGAGGAACAAATTAAGAACTTTGGCCAGGTTCTGTGCTAGCAGCGATGCATAACGTGCACTCATATCGTGAACTAATCTTACCTTCCTGTCATAACACAGACTCCATCACAACTTTTCACAAAGCCGCACCCACAGCGGAAGAAACGGTCGGAGGTGGAGATATCTCCTCGAGGGGATATGAAGAACGAAGGTGAAGTTAGTGCATCTGGCGACCTGAGCAAGGTGACGGCAAAGGCCAGAAACTTTTACTCTATTCAGACGAAGTGCTCGTCTCCTGTCGTCTTCATCGCCCCTTGTTCAAGCAATGTTGCACTGATGCACAGGTACGCAATTGTGGTTCTGCCTGCTGGGTTCTGATTCAAGCTGACCAAAGAGTCTTTCGTGCAGCGATGGCTTATTCTCTTGGAACTACTTTAACCCAACGACGCGAAGCAAGAAAGGCAACCTCTCGCTTCCCTTCACTTGGCACCGCGATAGCACTGTGGGCACCTCGCGAGAAAAGCGAAGCAATTACTACAATCTCTTCCCCTCCTACACCAACATCCTCTCGAACTACTTCTCGATCACGGCAGACGGCAAGATTCTCTTGGCTTCGTCAGGTTGGGAGCTTGCCGGAAGTTTCAACTGCATTCTGCTGCACGGCCAACGGTATTCAAACCACATACTCACATTCCGCATGTTGATAATCGTGGCTAATCCTTGGTTCATGTAGGATTCTACGCAATATCTTCTACCACAAGGATGTCGTCACGTCAATTGCGCTTGCTTCAGATGATGGTACTTCATTTGCACTCAGAAGCAGGATCGGAAGTAACCTGTTCACCACCTTAATTCTCTTGCAGATACTTTCGTGACGGGCTCGCTCGATACGATGGTGTTCGTTTGGTCACTGAAGGAGATCCTTACGCCCTCTCTCCCGGCGATCTCCGCTCCCACCGCAACGCCTCCGGCCATGATCATTCCACCGAATGTTCCTCCGCCCACAGTAGCGCCTGTAGTAGCTGCACCATCGACATTCCTCTCGCTTCCACTCCCAGACTTTATTGTAAATACGACCTCCTCTTCGACCAGCGCTCCCACAACCTCCCAACCGGGACCCGACGACGAAGACTTTGACCTCTTTGAGCGCTTCGAGAATCTCAAGACAAGCGGAAACGTAACATCTGAGCTCGTAGCCAACACCGGCAGCGATACCGAACCCAATGGTACCGTTCCTCCTCTATCCTGAATCGCAGCAGCGGTTTGTTAAGTTCTCTTGTCTTTGTACTGGCGTAGATGTACCAGCATTCCGACCCAAGTGTATGTTACGCGGTCATGACGACGGGGTAACTTGCGTTGCCATCTCAACAGAGTATGGTATGTTGTCAACTTTACACAGGTCTTATAGCTGAACCAATGTTTAATCCCGTTTTGTCAGGCATCGTGGTCTCTGGCGGCAAGGACGGTAAGGTGATCATCCATCAGCTGCGAAAGGGAAGGTATGTACCACCTGAATGTTCCTTTAGGTTGATTCTTCAGACTAAGAGCTCACCTCGCTGTTAACTTGGTCAGGCTTCTGCAATCATTCGGCCTAAAGGGGAAGAGCGTGCATCTAGTCGAAATCGCGCCCCTCTCAGGACATGTGGTGAGCCACTCAGCCTTCCCGTCATTCATTTCCGTTCACTCCATCAACGGCATGCTGCTATCGGAGGTGCAAACCGACGCACCGCTCGGGGCGATGGCGGTCATCCCGCCCTACTCCTCGCCGTTGTACCTGTCGTCGGTGGCACTCCGGGGACGCAGCAACGAAGGCGAGGGCGAAGAGGAGTGGCTCGCGAGCGGAGAGGGCAAGCGCGTATTCTTGCGACGACTACCTTCCCTTCGCATCGTTCAGCGATTCGAGTGTCTTGCTACCGTCACCGCGCTTCACTTCGTGCCGCCCAACTACATTCTTGCTGGCGCCGAGGATGGACAGCTCTCCGTGTTCCTCATCAACTTGTAGCATTCCTGGACTAACGACTAACAATGTATTTGTTGTTCATCAGAAAATCACTGACAATGATCACATCACCATCGTCGTCATCGTCGTCAGGGTTCGGGGCATCCATGAGCACGGGCCCACTCGAAGATGTGCATATGGCCAGCTTGCCGTGCTCTCTTGCATGTAGAGCTACTCCATGGACATCCGTTCTCGTGCAACCACTGCAAAACTTCAAGATGTCCTCCTCTCGCTGCGATGGCGCAGGCTTCCGCGTCCCACGCACATCCATTGGTACAGGCCCATTGCACAATATGGAGATGACCACCCCCGACTGCCAGATGGCAAGTGGACAGATCCCATGGACACCCGTTGGCGCGTGCCCATTGCAGAACCTCGAGATGGCCATACGCAGCTGCCGCGTGGCTAGTTGCCACGTCCCAAGGACATCCATTCGTTCGAGCCCATTGCAGAACTTCGAGATGACCACCTTCGGCTGCATCGCTGCAAGTTCGCTCAGACCAAGGGCAGCCGTTAGCACGGGCCCATCGAAGAATGTCCAGATGGCCTGCTCCCGCTGCTGCACAGGTGCCCTCATCCCAAGGACATCCATTCGCTCGAGCCCATTGCAGAACTTCGAGATGACCGCGCTCGGCTGCTGCACGGCAGGTTCGCTCGTCCCATGGGCACTCGTTGGTATAAGCCCACTTGAGAATGTCCAGATGACCTCCTTCAGCTGCTGCGCTACAGGTGCCTTCGTTCCACGAACATCCGTTGCTGCGGGCCCACTGAAGTATGTCGAGGTATCCACCGCCAGCTGCGCCGGAGCAAGTCAGTGAGTCCCACGGACATCCATTGGCCCTCATCCATTGTATCACTCCGAGCAGGCCAACTCGTTCCATCTACATCCGTTGGCGCGCAACCATTGCCTCGAGATGGCCACCCTCGGCTGCTGCACGGCAGGTCCAATCGGTCCAAGGGCAGCCGTTGGCGTGGGCCCATTGAAGCAGTTCAAGGTGGCCGCCTGCTGCAGCTTCATAGCAGGTCCACTCGTCCCAAGCAGCGCCATGATCGCGTGCCCATTGCAGCACAGCTTGATGACCGCCCTTGGCCGCCACACGACACACTGCCTGTCCATTCCAGGGGCATCCATTCTCTCGAGCCCATCGAAGGATCTCGAAATGACCGCCTTCGGCTGCTGCCCAGCATGTTTGCTCCTCCCAGGGGCATCCACAGGCGCGGGCCCATTCAAGCACGCGGAGCCATCCCACGCCAGCCAGCTCTGCTGCGTACACCATCGAGAACCTCTTTTGAACTAAACTGACCACTCCCTCTCTAGGCTCCTTTTGAAAGCAGTGGTGCGAGCTGTGCGTTCCACTGACGACAGACGAGACGACACGGAGGCCACGTGAGCCAGCCCGCTTCGCCAAAGATCATCTGGGCCAACTCGACTGGCAGGTGCGCCCACACTGCTGTTACCGTAGCTCGCCCATCTTGCTCAGCCACCAGAGACTCCTCTCCCGAGCCAGGGACGATGAGACGCATGGAGCTCGTGCACTGTTCCATGCCCTGCAGTATGCTGAATGACACTATCAACATAAAAGGAAAAGGTACATACCTTCCTTTTATGTTGATGCAAGTGGTGTGTCGGTGGTTGGCTAACACAACCACTGAAACACTCCTGCACTCCTTCACAAACACAGACACAAAAGGAAGGCTACAGCGGATGGTGAACATATCAGGATTGCTCCTGAAGATGACCATGCGTCACTAATTAAGATGACGAGATGAACGAAGTAACACCGACTCCTGGGCGCCCTCCTCACTTTCATGAGAAGGAAGTGCGGGTATGTGAGGAGGAGAATGACTGATGGAGGGCTCATTGTGGGACCTTCTTGAGAAAGAGGCAAGAAGACGATTTCCGTGACCAATCACAACCAACGGCATTAAAGCTCTTTATGTTATTTGCCCTTAAGTATCCCATTGAGTGTTGGCCAGCGGTTCCTATCGAGTAAGGTGGGTGTTGAACGCCTACCTCAGCTGACAGTCAAGGTGCTACTCCTTTTCATCACCAAAAGGACTGTCTTCCTATCGCTTCTTCTTTTCCTTAGAGAAACAAAAAGGGAGGCTACAGCGGATGGTGAGGAATGGCCAGTGGGCTTGCGTCCACCTTTGATCGAAGTAACACCTACTCCTGGGCGCCCTCCTCACTCACGAGAAGGGAGCGCAGTTTAGAGAAACGGACCAGGAGTGAACCATGGCGGGTTCATTATGGGAAGGTGAAAGGGTCCTCGGATTGGGGGATTTTTTATTAATGGGCAAACCTCGACCAACCATCAATTGAAGGAAGACTTTCCTGTTGTAGTTCTGTCATACTTTTCCTTTCCCTGTTCCCTCTCAGAACACGTACCTAACTTTCCTAAGACCTACAGAGTTAAAAAGGTACCGTTGCCTCTCTTTATTCGCCCAAAACCGGTCAGAACCCACTCACGTCCGTCATCCTGTCTTCAATAGGAGTTAAAACTTTGATGGGCAGCGCAGGCTCTATCACGCTCGGCTTCTTGGTGGTCTCCGCCCTCCTTGCGCTGGTTGCCGGCAGCGCCGCGGCAGAGAACCCCTCGTACCGGTTCCCCGACCGCTGGGAGGCTACGGTCGCTTGGTGGGTGCAGGACGCGCTCATGGACATGAAGAAGGTCGACGCGCTCGCTTACATGTATACCGACTACACCACCGCCGGACCCGGTCGCGTAGGGCAGCAGCGCGTGGACGAGATATTCTACCTGCCTGAGTTCGAGGGCACGACCGATCAGCGCACATTCGGCATGACCGCCGACCACCACCTCCAGACGCCGGAGAACAACTACTACTTCTTCTTCAACTCCTCCGGGCAGCAGTGC
>CDEZ01023352.1:0-10520 GCA_000826365.1 Acanthamoeba royreba
GGCCGAGAACGACGCCGACATCGTGACCATGGTGGCACCCGGCGTCATGGGATACAAGCACGTCGGCCTCAACCTAGCGGTCAAGAACTCGTCGGTGCCGCACGTGCTCACCGGGTACAGTGCTGGCGTGGCCGCGCTCGACTCGACCACCTTTGTGCCCACCTTCAACGTGGGCTTCCGTCGCCGTGTTGCCCACATGGCATCGTCGCTGCTCCGCGGAAAGAGGCCCATGTCCTTCGTGGTGTAAATCGATGCCTCCCTCTCCCCAAAACCATTGTATAATCCTCGCCACCTTCGAAAGAAGTCTGAAAATGAATTCTCCATTCCCAAATCTTTTGTAAAGCAAACTCGATCAGGGGAGAAATTGACCAGGCGTAACGTTGATCTTACCTCCCCGTAGTGCGTAGGTATGCTTGTGGATGTTGATGTATGGTGTAGGCATACAGGGAAGGTGCACACAACGTCCACGCCAGTAGTTCCCAGTAGTAACAACACAACGTGCTCTTCTATGCTATAAGGGGGACAGTTGGATGTACGCGACAAGAAGGACAGGATACGTATATGATGTACCAAAAGCTGATTTGGATTTATCTTCCTTGGGGGAACTGCAGGGATTAGAGGGACGTTGCACCTCTTCATTCCGCGCAGAAGGAGCCAAAGACTTCCGGTTCGTCACGATGGTCCTGGGCAGTATCCCCGCTCACACTTGGCGAAAGTGTCGAGAGAGAAGCCCCTACTGGACAAGGATGGCCGGGCCGGATGTTCATCGATCGCAACCGACTGCACCTGCATCCGCTCCATCCAGCCTCAAGGACTACTCATGAATCCGCGTGGAGTTGCTGTGGGTGTCAACCACGTAGATGTTCCCTGCACGCATTCCTTCACTGTTTATTGTGATCAATAGTGCCGGCATGCTATTCAGCAAGACTTCTGGCTTCTCAAGAACAAGCTCGGTCCTGTCTGTAAGTTAGATGTACTGCTGCCACAAACAACACCTTTTGACGGCTACATTCTTCGCATTTTCAAAATTAATCAACTAACAAAAGTTCTCCCGTGGAGGTAAATATATGCTTTATGTTTGGGCAGCAACCCACTGGAGTTATAACAATGGTCGAAATTCGCATGAAATACACTACATTGAGAAAAGAGGACCGTGTAGTTCACTTAGATTTCGACCCCCATTGTAAAAACTCCGAACCAGAAAGGTCGCTGGAGTGGGTCAGCTGTTATGTGTTAAAAAAACTCAAGTTATACCAGTCAAGGTAATGGAAGTCTCTCGTTCCCATTATTATTATGCGGTGCCCGGACCAGACCAACATGATAGCATCGTGAACCTCAACGTGGGAGGCAAGCACTACGACGCGTGCAAGTCCACCTTGGCGCAGTATCCCAGCTCACGCCTGGCGAAAATAGTGTCAAGAGAACCCCTACTGGACAAGGATGGCCGGGTGTTCATCGATCGCAACGGCAAGCTTTTCAGTCACGTGCTGGACTACCTGCGTGACGAAGATGATGAGTGGAGGGCACCCATCAGGCTGCGTGATCAACTCAAGATCGAACTAAAGAACTTCGGCCTTCCCATTCCGCCGCACTTGCGAGAGGACAGACCGATACCCGCAGTGTCACCAACTCAATCACCGGCTTCATCGATCTCGCATGAGTCGCCTTCCCAGTCGCCAACGCCATCAATCTCCATGTCTCCGCCTGACAACTCGACTCGTCCAAAACGGATTATTGGAGGCGCAGGGAATGAAGCGGGCCTGACAAGCCCGTGGGGCATTGCCTTCGATGCAGCAGGCAACACGATCGTGACTGATTACTCGGGCGGCCAGGCTCTCCTGATCAGAGCAGATGGCTCGCTCATTCGTACATTCGGCAAGGGACATCTTCAGCATCCGTGTGGAGTCGCAGTGAACTCAGACGGCCGTATCTTCATCGCTGACTGGGGAGCAAAGCTGCGCAAGGTGTACATCTTCAGCGCTGACGGAACCTTTCTTGGGACGCTGGGGCAAAACTTTGACGGTCCCTGCGGTATTGCAGTGACCTCCGCGGACCACGTACTGGTCTCTGATTATGGCCACCACAGGGTACAGGTCTTTCGAAAAGACGGCCAGCTCCTTCACACCTTTGGCTCCAAAGGCTCTGGCCCGGCCCAACTCCACCAGCCGTGTGCACTAGCGTTGGATTCAGACGGGAACGTGTACGTCGCAGATCAGGCCAACCAGCGCATACAAGTCTTTCAACCCGACGGCACCTTCATCCGTTCCATCCAACCTCAAGGCGATTCAGAACTCACGAATCCGCGTGGAGTGGCTGTGGATGTCAACGGCAACATTCTCGTCTCGGGAAACGATCATCAGGTGAAGGTGTTTCGAGCTGATGGCACCTCCATTCGCGCCTTCGGAAGTTGTGACGGCTCCAATCCTGGCCAGTTCAATCGTCCCTGCGGCATTGCGGTGGACGCTCACGGGAACATCTACGTGGCCGACCAATACAACGATCGCATTCAGGTGTTTTAGGAGACCGACTTCCTCCAGTTATGTCTTCGCTCAGTGTTGTCACGTCATGAACTGAGCTCCGCATTCCTTAACTGGGTTTATTGTGATCACCAATGCATTGCTATTCAGCAAGACTTCTGGCTAACAGCCAGTCATAGATGCGCTCGTCTCGGTAGGCCAGGCGAGCAGCACCTACGTGCCCCTGACCCTCATCCAGGTAGAGCCTGTCCTCTTCGACTGTCTCCTCAGCCGATTTCAGGTTGAGCACCTTGATGAACACTCGCGTGGCTCGCCGTGTCACTTCACCGACGCTGATCCAGACGGGCCGCTGCGGGTCCGCCAGTGGGACACGTGTAAGGTCCACCGGCCAGAGCGCGGCCCACATCTCAGGATTCGTCAGCGCCAGATCGAAGACGCCGTTCCCACCAAAGCTGAAGCCGGTCAGGTAGGTCCTTCGTGTGTCGCCCTGATGAGCCTGTTGCACCTTTGTCACGATATCCTTCACGTCATCTGCATGCCGATGCCAGCGGTCACCCTTGATACGCATCTGCGGCGCCACCACGATGAAGGTGTCCTTTACTCGCCTCGGATTGTTCGGATTGAGTGGGCCGTGCATTGTCAGGGCTTTGTGAATAGGCATGGGCGAGCCTTCATCGTAGCCATGCAGAAAGCACAACATCGGCCATCCTTGATCAGGCCTCGTTCCCGTTGGCACCGAGAGGAGGTAAGGCAACGACGCAGACTCGACATGCTGCAGCTTAGAGGCCGACATGATGATCGTACTTGATGAGAGTGATCGGAATTGTAGCGTGTGCGCTGGGGTGCGTGTGTTGGTGTGGAGAACAACGTGTTTGTGTGCAACTCGCCTCATGTCACCTTTTAGTGAGTCGGAGTGTGGTTCTGAGTAGTGACGCAGAACACCCGCTCCTTGTTTTTGCACTTGGCCGAGGTTTCACTCGGGATGTTTGACATTCCGGTGTCATTGGCGGAGGAACAGATCAGATTCTTCAGAAGAGAACAACCGGACGTCACCTTCCATCAGGTCGGAGTCTAACCTTGTTAGGCCAGCTGGATAAGTCCACCAGGGGACAGGCTCAACTGGAGCCCACAACATCCCAGGTGACACCTTAGCTCCGCTTGGGCGCGAGTAAGCACTCCTCCTCTGCAGGCTGGAGCCAGAAGAAGGTCTGCTGATGCCTCTCCTGCTTCGAGGGCACATGTGGACATACCACTGGTTGGTCATGCTCAAGGAGCCACACAGTGTGGCAGCTCTCATATGTCGACAAAATCTAGTTTACCAGAAACTAGAATTTTAGCATTAGCCAATCAGGCGTCCCTGGAACTGCCAACGTCAGTTTCCCCACTGGGTGTATCCACTATTCAAGCTCAGATGTTCAGGGAACACAGTGGCCCTGGTCAGGTATATAAAGGATATCCATTTATCATCAGCTCTATCATCAATACCAAAGCTTGTTTACAACTGACCCACATCTCTGCCCTATGCATCGCCATCTGGTTCTTCTTCTTGTGGTACTGATGATGATCACACTCTTCATCCATGTGCTCATACATGCTCATCTCGTGGTTCTCTCTCTTGGATAGGTTCTTGCCGTCGTGTGCAGTTGTGCTGGTGATCGGCCAGCCAGAGTGTCCACCAATTCGCCCACACCCATTACCACTCGTCGCCCGTTTCCGACCCGTTCGGTTTCACCTACCTCCTCTCCATCGGAATCAGGCTCACCATCGCCTTCTAACTCGGCGTCCTCTTCACCATCCTCCTCGGCTACTCCTTCGCCGTCCAGCACGGCGACTCCTTCGCCTTCAAGCACGCCGAGTCCTTCGGCCTCAGCTTCCCCTTCAAGCACTCCCTCGGCCACGCCTTCGGTATCCGCAACTCCTTCAGAGTCGCCCGTACCAGGAGTGCACAGGATGGCCTTCCTTGACACGGTGTATGATGACGTTCCAGCAAACGCGGTGCTGACCTTCTTCCAGAGCTTCACCGCAGCGCCGACCGACTACATCTTCATCTCCACCTCCAAGCCAGGGTCCGGGGCCATGTGCATGGAGAGGGCCGACTGGTACCAGACCCAGTACCTCACCTACGCAGGGTCCTCGCAGGGACACTCCAGCCTGTCCGGCGAATGGCAGAAGTGGGTTCGGCCTTTCGTAACCGGCGGTGGATGGTCCAGCGCCACCACCGACGGATTCTACAATCAGATCGGCTTCAACTGTGGCAGCAACGCCTACGAGTGGTGCGTGGAGTGGGGCCTCGGCAGCCCAACCCACATCATCCTGTCGCCAGCGGAGACCAGTGGTGAGAGCTACCCGATCGACTACCTTGGTTCCGACCGACTGGTGACGATCAAAGTCGGCCCCACCAGGCTGCTTGCCTGTGGCTTCTGATCCTGCTGCTTCCCCTCAGCCTTTTGATGTTTGTTTTCCTCCATTTAGATGATACCACCTTTATGACCAAGGTGCCATGATTGTGTTTCTGCAGGCCAACCGTCAGTGTTAGGATTCGACCCACCAGTAAGGATGTTTCTCCCATAAAGTAGTGGGGATAGACTCAATAGCCTTCACTTTCCAGTCCGCATCATCACCTTCCTCATCTACGGTGGAAGCCATTTAGCAATTGAGCCATATCATCAGTGCGTAGGAGATGTTCACGAAAGAGAGTAAAGTTCTTGAGCCCAGCCTTCCTTTGCCGGCACGGTGTCTCGACTCATTGACCTTTCGCGCCGATCGTCTGTGCTCCTCGGACACAATAGTAATACCAAACCGGGTGAATCCTTGCGAGTCATCCACATTGTATTATTGCCATTGTGAGTGAAAAGCGTGCTGACGACCCTAGTCCTGCTCCGCAACATCGTCCCAAGCAGCTAAGGGCTCTGCTGATCGATAAACCCAGCGCTGATCCCTCGCCATACTTCCGCCCATTCGCGGTAGGCCGAGGCCAGATACCTGCGAGGTCCACCCCATAGCTGACAGCATGTGGAATCCCATGGAGGCGCCGAGGTTGAGTCCAGCCCTGCTGCCGCCTAACGCACCCTCTGTCACGTCGTCATGGTTATCGGTCGCCGATGTGCTGTGGTCTCCTTTCCGGAAGCGCCACTTCCATATCTGCAGCATATTCACCTCCTCGCTTCGGCGCCCGCTTTGCAGGTAGAGGACGGCCATCTCCTGGTTCAGCATATGTAACTTGAGACACTTGTCCTCATCGTGGTGCAGCACAAACTGCTTCCGAGCTTGCTTGTGCAGCTTATCTACTCTCTTGCTGCTTGATGAATCCGCTAGCCAGTCTTCGCCGTCGTCGTCTTCGTCATCATCCTCACCATCATCAGTGTCAGCCGTATCTTTGGCAGCAGTAGGGGGCTTGCCAGAATTGTTGCCAATCGATGGGTCACTTGTACTCGGTTGATCATCAGCAACTTGCTGGGGTTGAGTCTGAGGCTGAGGGACTGAGGATACAGCCCATACACGAGAACCAGGTCCTCCGACAGCAATGATTCGATTTTCTGTTGCTATCAGGTCGTGAATATGGTGGGCATAATAGCGTCCTGTTGGAGGTAAGAGTTTATCATTATATGATCGAGAAACTAAGAGAGTCCGGTGCAAACCTGGTATTTTGTAGAAGTTTTCACAATGGTAGAAGTAATCCTCTTCAGCCTCTTCATCTACCGGCGGAGCTACACTGAGCTTGTGCGTGCTGGCGGAAGCATCAAGCTTACTTGTGTGTCGGAAAAGATCCCACATGTATACATTTCCTGTTTAGTGTGCGTTGTCAATATTATTGACACATTTGATGATTGGCCTTCTGAGAGTTACGAACCCTTTAAAGATGCGCACACAAGTTTCCCCTTATCGTCATTACGGAGCGACGGGAAAATCACAGAAAGACCACTGATTGCACTGTCTGTCACTGTGGAGAATACTGGATACCTGATGACGAAGATCAACAACAAGAAGTCATGAGTTAACCATTCTCACAGAAAACTTTGTCTTCGAGAACTGAAGCAAATAATGGAAACGTACTTTCTGCTCTTGTTGATATCCCACACTTGAAGAGACTTCTTGCAGGCACTAACGATGATGTTATGCTCCACTTGCAGATGCATAATGCCGCCAGCAACATTGGTATGTATGGAATATAGGCATGTACCCTGGAATGAAACAGCCACCACAACTAAGCACAAAAAAACTCTTTTTACCAACACCACAGTACTGTAATCAGATCGAACCTTGGCTGCATCCCAGACCTTGAGCTTACAGTCTGTAGCACCACTCACAACAATGTTCATTTGCTGCATGTTGATCTCGAGAGTCGTGCTTGCGAGATGCTAGTACGTGGGTGGAATGAGAAGCAGTCCAAAAGTGGGATTGGGGTGTATACCTTAATGGTACCGTTATGTCCGAATAAAGTCTTCTTCACACTGCCATCTGAAACATCCCATATCTTGATCCTCTTATCCGTCGAGCCACTGACAATCAACTGGCTGTCACCAGCCACCGCAGCAACACAAGTCACTTCACCTTGATGTCCTACAAAATTATGGAATACAATACAGTATATTAGGGTTAGAGATTTGATTGATGATTGCTTGTGAATACAATTCTCACTCAAGATCATATCATACCCTTGAGAACATGTGTGCAGATAATCTGCTGAGTTTGTTGTCGCAATGCGATGCGCCACACCCTGACGATGACCGAAAGGAATTGATCAGAAGAGAGATGTCGTCTTTTGTCCTTCCCATATAAATACATACCGCAGTGAGTGATCAGCTGAAGAAGACACCAGCAAGTTACCACAGAGAGCAAGTCCAGTGAGCGAGCACTGATAAACATAAACACCACGAGGCAATGTCACTCTTTGCGGGAAGCCAAGCTTCAAAAAAACTGAAGAGATCAGAGATGTCTAGAGCAAACACCTTGTGACCACCAAGCTTGTATAACTTCTTTGCGAGTATATCACAAGCCAATAAAGAAGGACTTTCCGCTGCACACACAATCCACCGGGTGGGATTACCTAAACAAATTGTTCCTCTTAGAGAGTGTCATTCTACGACTGAGTAAATGATGATCTTAGCACAAGATGTACCTTGAGGGTCAGGCATCGAAAGAATAGCTCGAACATCACTTACATCGAAAGGTAAGCAAATGTTTTGATAATTGTAGAGCTCTCCAACCTCCTTCGACCACTTCCGACAGGCCTCAGCCCTATCGGGAGAAGGAAACTTAAGTCACTTCAATCTACGCCAGAGTAAGAATCAAGCAGCAAAGCTCAACACAAACACACAGTACCAACTCTTACACTCCGTGAACCAGTCCCTTCGGGACTCCTCGTGACTATCGATCCACGTCTGCACCTTTGAACTGCCGATATAAAACAAGTCATATCTGCAGCAAGAATCACCATGATGAGCCGACCCAATATTAAACATCAGGAGGAGCACGAATGCGTACCGCGAGGCCCACAAGCAAAGTAAATCTTTCCATAAGTAAGGGTCATTGGCCAACCGGTTGAGGACTGTTGGAAGAAATGATTAAGGATCAGAAAAGTTGATCAGGCTGCTGCAAGGGCTAGTCACCTCTGGATGCTAGACGCAAGGAAACAAGGCTTTGTGGGTCAAGGCGTTTCATTATATGTAGCTTCACTTCGTTGGGTAGGTGAAGAAACGAAAGCTCTCCCCGATTGCCTGAGGTCTCAGCATCGAAATCGGATTCCTCATCAGAAGAAATATCCTCTCCGGACTGAACAAAAGAGAAGGACATTGCTGGAGTCAGCATCGTCTGGAAGGACGAGGAATATCACACCTTTGTAATCCGTCTCATTGACTGGCCTGTCGTTTGCGAGTATTGTTGAGGAGTAATCTCATGTTGCTCGGTGGCAGCCTCTTTGTGACCGTCGTATTCAGATGCTATGGTCCAGCCATCTCTTTGCAGCAACTCCTTTGCCTCCTCCACGATACTAAAAATCATGCTCATCCCCAACAGCTCCTCCTTTGCCTGCGTAGAAATCAATGGTCAGCACTGCGCTTCATCACCGCAGTGTCACCAACAGGATAACGAGTGTCTCAGAGATATCAAGAACCTTGTGAAGCACCGCCTGACGTAGGGACTCGCACTCATCTGCATTCATCTTACGATATCCCGCTCTGATTGTTCACAACCATACACACACCAACCATCCCTCTTTAGAGATCAATCAGATGACAAGACACAGCAACAAGGACACAGAGCAGAATGATGTGAGGAGTGTGTGATCACCGTAGCTGGAGCGCGGGCAACGACTGAGGATAGTCCCGCGGCAGTGAAAATACAAGCAGGAGCTCTTCGTGATGGGCGGGTCCTCCTTCCCTGGCCTTGTCCATGGCAACAGTCACTTGTACTTCCAAACCAGTCCTGCCGGCACGCTCCACTTTTACAACAAAAATTAATTGATTTCTTCTTTTATTTTGTTTGATTATTTTTCAAAAACAAATATATATTCATGTCGTCACGGCACTCTCGAAATTATTTATTTGTATTTTATTTTCTCCCAAAAATAAAATACAAACAGGGGCGGAGGGTACCCACGCAGGCGTTGGCATAAATAGATTGCAATAAGGACAATTCAGCCTCTACCTCTTCCGTCAGCTGCATGTTTGCGCCGCGAGTTGGCAATTGAATTCAATCTAATTCCGGAAGAGGAGTTCACAATTTGAAACACTTTTAATTTTTTCGAAACGGTGCCGTGTTTGCGAAAACTTTTCTAGCTCGGACAAATTTCGTAAACAATTTATTTTTGCACAATGGCCTTCCCTAACCATATGGCAGTAGCCTCTCCCTTCGAACCATGCACACCCATTTGGATGTGGTGTGGGCAGCTTGAAGATACTTTCTAGAAAGTACCTTTACACACAATCAAAAACTATTATCATCAAACTCAGACATGCTTGCATACTCAACATAAAGAAAGAAGACTTGACAATACATTCATATTACTAAGCTTACAAGCCCAGTGATAGCAGTGAGGTCATGACAATCAGGGGTGGAGACAAACCTGCTTCTTATCATCAAGGAAGTCGATCAACAGGGGGTCATGAAACCTACTATCCGCCAACAGGCCCTGCAGGAAAGAAGTCTTGCTTGCCACTCACTCATGGGGAAAAAAGGAATCACCTCACGCACCTTATTGCGGGATGGATACGTGAGTTGGTGATCATGCGTGCGGGTGTCCGTGCAAGGTTGGTAAATGAACGTACGACGTGATACCACATCGACAGCAAAACTCACTGATGTTGTGAGAGGGATTCAGACAGAATTATGGGAACCCAGAGGTTCACTGGCTCCTCGGATGAGTGAAAGTAGCTGCACTGCAAGATGTGTTGCACTCAGAAACTTCGAGGAGGATCCCTCCAGGATCGAGAAGTAAAGACGAATTCATTTGATAAGCGCCTACACTGTTGTGACATCAAGATTCATAGCAACGTTACTGTCCCAACCCAGTGAGCGTTTCGAGGTCGTAACCGGCAGCTTCCATCAGGATAGGCTGGAAGTTGTGTATCAAAGCTTGGATCTCGGCGATGTTGCGGAGAACCTTGAACTTGAGGTCATTGAGGGCGACGAGAAAGACTTGATACTTCGTAGGGTAACGACCTCTCCAAACATTACCTGCATCTACCGCCAGCTGATCCAACTCTTGATGTAAACCGGCTAGAGCGTTGAGCTCAGTCGCCAGGCCGTCTTGGTCATTCGCGTCTGGAACGGCGTGAAGAGGAAAGTGGAAGAGGATCTGCGTTGCTTCACCTATGTTGGCCCGTACAGTGTTGTCGGCGGTCCGAGGGTCAGTAAGGAGGGTCTCTCCGTGTAGAGCGCCCTGCCTCCTGGAGCGGAGGGGAAGAGTGTAGGCCATATTGAGGGGCGGAGGCGGTGAGCAAAATGCCCTTCGCGCACGGCGCAGGCTTTTGGCCCACAGTGTTTTGGCTGGTTGCAAGTTTCCCACCAATTGTAGTGTACTGCGCCCCCATTTGCAGGAAACTT
>CDEZ01023355.1:0-13391 GCA_000826365.1 Acanthamoeba royreba
GGGGTAGTTGTTGGAAACGAACGTTGGCTGTATGAGGGGATAACAAGATTCGGGGAAGGCAGTAATCGATACGATTCGAAATCGAAGTCGATGTCAGATACGGGCGAGAGGAACGATGCAAATAATGATGCAGAGATGCAAAGGAATATAGCGGAAGGAATGAGAAATTAATGAACGTAGAACAAGATGCAAGAGAACAGGAGAATTGGCAGAGGGCCAAGGGAAGGAAGAGGGCAGAGAGGGCTGAACGGAACGGGCCGGCGAGGGACGCTGCGTTGAGGCGAAGGGCAAGAGGAAGAGGAGGAAAAGATGGTACAGCCCCCCTCCCTTTTTGTACCCGCCGGTGGCTTGCTGCCATTGGTTGAGTTGTACCCCAGATACGGAAAAATCGCTGTTCCTGGCTCTGTTTTTGAGAAGAAAAGCAAAAACGGTCGAAAAAAGGAGACTGCAAAGAATTCCTTTTCGGCCCTACAGATGCCCGTTGGTAAGAATGCCAAGCGGCTGGATGGCGTTGGCCTCCCCGCACTCAGCCTATGGCTACGATGTCATCGATCTTGAGGATGGAGCAGACCGTTTCGGTGGCCAGAGAGAGCGCACTTGTCGAAACTAAAAGAGGCTGCACCACGTTCTCCTCCAAGATGTTGGAAATAGTTCCCTGATATAGGCAGAGACGTGAGCCAGTTTCCTCCAAGTAGTACGAAGACAGGAGAGACTACCTTGCGCACGTTGATACCAGCATTCTTCTCGCCCTGTGCGTGCTTGTTTCGGAGGTCAGTTACGATGGCAATTGGACGAAGTCCAGCATTCTCGGCCAGCGTGTAAGGAATGATTTCGAGAGCCTCGGCAAACGCTCGGAAACAGAAGGACTCCTTGCCACTCACCTGCTTGGCGTGTTTGGCCAGGTGAAGAGCGCACTCAATTTCAGGGGCGCCACCACCAGCAATAAGGTATCTGCAAATGACCAGCAGTTAGTTGATCAACCGAACTGAGACATTGCGAGTGTTGGTATTTACCTCTGCTTTACGAGTGACCTAATAACGCAGAGCGCGTCGTGAAGGGATCTCTCAGCCTCATCTATCACCAGCTGGTTGGAACCACGGACCAGCACTGTTACAGTTTGGCTCGGTCCGGGACAGCCAGTCACCTAACACACAAAGCTACTGTGTTAAAAATGTTCAGAAACTCAAGCGACCAAAGCTAAGTGTACCTTGACAATGCCTCCCTCAGTTGTGGGCAGTTCCTCCACAAGCTTAGCCTGGCCGAGCTTCTCAGCAGTAAAGCCCTCAATGCTGGCGATAGGCTGGCAGCGGATCGTCTGTAACAGGCAAAAAATAGGAAGAAGATCAAATCTCCGCTTTGCCAGTTCGTGTATAATGATCTCCGTACCTTTGCGATGAATTCGATGTCATCCCTTTCTACATCCTTGACCACGAGGATCTTGAGCTTAGCAAGAATGGAGAGGGAAAGGTCGCTTGTGGCATCCCTCAAAATTGACTTCTGGATAAGAAGCACGTTGCAGCCAGTCTTCTTGATCTTGTTACAGATATCCAGGATGTACTTCCTCTCCTCACGCAGAATACGGTCGATTTGAGTGTGATCGGAGACGTAGACGGAATTATCCATCTGTTAAAACAATTCCGTGTGAGTAAATTTGCAGGCTTCCGTTTCACCAAGTTTACGCACATTGGTCTTCGGCGCGGAAAGCTGGAACTGGATAAGACCGATCTTTGCATTCTCAACTCTGGTAGGTCCGCCGGCAGCGTGAACGGCCTTCTTGGGGAATACGAGGCCTTCCACAAGCTCCGTATCATCAACAGTGCCGCCCAGCTTCTTAACGATCTGGTTATACCGGTTGCATCAATGAACTGGACTAATTACGTGCTTATAATGACCAAGAAATACCTTAACGTCTTTCAGGTCGACGTTGATAGCGCTCTTAGGATCGATAACCTTGAGCACAGCGTCAACGGCGATAGGGGCTAGAAGATTGGCATTCTGAGACACAACCTACGCCACGAAGTGTGAACATCAGCGTGCGAAAAGGGAGCCTTTTTGTTGTTTGTTTTGGTTTATCGAGAGGAGCAGTACCTTCGAGTTGAGCGAAGTGACGGCCGACTTGAGGAGCGAGTCGCGATCGTTCAGCTCCACAGGGATGGCCATGTCCCGCATGATTTCTTGAGCCTTCTTGGAAGCACGAAGGAAGGCCTCAGAAATGAGGGTGGGGTGGTAGCCCTTCTCGAGCAGGTTCTGCGCGGCAGTAAGCAGGCTGCCGGCAATCACTACCACCGATGTGGTACCATCTCCCGCCTCGGCGTCCTGCGCCTTCGAAAGCTCCACGAACTTCGTAATGATAAAAATAAATAAATAATTATTGTTAGCAATAATCGTCCACGCTCTACACGACAAAATTAATGGGGTAAGAGGAGTACCATCTTGGCTGCCGGATGAGCCAGCTCAAGTTTGTCCAGGATGGTGGCGCCATCGTTGGTAATGATGACCTCCTTATTGGGGGTTTGGATCTGATGTACACGCGATTGATTGCTCAGTTCAATTTGACATTTGTTTAGAAAATTTCTAGAAGGAACATGTCTCTATGCGCACCATCTTGTCCATGCCCTTTGGTCCCAGGCTGGTGCGGACAGCATCGGCCACAGCTGGGCATTTTAAAAGTTTCAATTAGCCCTCCCCGCGATGATAGGAAAAAACATTTGTTGCTAATTCGCATCAGAATTTGGGACGCGGTACCCTTGGCGGCAAGACAGTTGGATGTGCGCACATCCTTCTCCTTGTCGCGACCAGTGAATTTGCTTTCGGTCTTGGGCTTCTGGGCTTGAGCAGCAGCGGCAGCAGACATCCTCCGGTGCAAGGTCGTCCAATTGATGATGATGATTGCCCACACTCGCGGAGAAAGGAAAAGCAGAAAAAAGAAAATACAAAGAAATAAAGGAAACGCTTTTCATTTCCATCTGGGGTGTCTCTAGAGCCTCCTCTATGCGCCACGGCTTTTGGCTGCCTGGAGGAACTGCCTGAAGAACTCCTTCCACTGGGCCAACTGCGCGGTTTCCAGATGCTGCACATACGTCTGGATGGTAGCGGCATCACACCCCAAGGAGGGCAGAAGCTTGGCGCCGAGGCACTGCACAAAGTCTGGGCCACACTTCTGAAGCATCACTTTCTGAATTGCCGCCAGGTCGTGGATAAGCTGCATTCGCGAGCATTGTCATCAGTGGGACGTCATAAAGAAGTGTGGTCTGATAAACTTACCCCAGTTGCAACTTTGTCAGTTGGCGACACGTCTGGCCTGAGACATGCGCGGAACACCACGGGAGCGATATCATCGCACACCACTCGACTGAAGCCAGGCACCGTGCCCTGCCCTGAGCCGGCCCACACTTCGATAGTCTTATGTAGAATACTCAAGCACAGTTGCACCATCTACAAACTATTGGTTAGAAAATAGGTGAACGTAAAAGCAGAGCGAACATACCCTCAAATCTTTGCTGGTCAATACCGGCGCTAGAACTGTTTGGAGGATGGCAGGCAGCTGGGTGACGTTCTTCTCGCTGGTGAGTGCTCCAGCAAGATTATTGGTGAGAAGAGAGCGGAGAAGTGCGTAATACATCCTAGACAGCACTCACGATATGAGGAACAAGCATCCATAACTGGGAAGAAGGAAGGTACCTGAGGAGGGCTTGAATTTCCCTCTCCTCGTCACTGTTGGGGGTCACGCTGACGCTAGTGACGCTCATGATCTTTTGCACTAAGAACAGGAAAGATTCATTGATGATAGGGAAGATTTTGTCCTGCAAGAGAAATAGTCATTCGACGAACTAGATACTGCAACGCTGGCATGGTACCTTATACTTGGTCACCCATTGGTTAAGTAGTGATATGAAATCGAGATGATGCTTGGGTTCTCTGGCAGATGATAGAAGGAGCGAAATGATTTGCGGGATGAAGGGGATGAGTTGGGCGTTGATCGTTGTGACCATACGGTGAATGAAAAACACCACCTTTGGGAAAGTTAGCATATTGTTGTCAAAGTAAGCCATAAGTGGAATGGAGTTACCTTGTCGCGTACAACGCCGTTTTCTGGAAGTGCTACGAGAACGCGCAGAACGACTTCCATGGCGTTCTTCCAATATGATGCCTTTTCCTCCGTTTCACAAGCAAGACCTTATGATAATTGCATCAGTACGTGATAAACACAAAAAAGTAAGTTTAGCACAATACCCCTGCTAATACATCCCATCGTGTTGATGAGTCGAACGATGTGATTTGTCCACAAAGGATTGCTTGGCGTGTCCTCCTTATATCGCCCACTCTCCAATATCTCCTTGAGCTGCGTGACAAGCGGCTTCAACAAAATCTAATAATACACCCGAACACAAACGACGTAAGCTCCAGAATATACAAAAAGGCTTTGTTGAGCCATACTTCGAGGAACGCAAGTTGATCCTGATCAGAACCCGTCCCCACTAAGGCGCCAATGGCATCGAAGAGGTTAAGCTGATATTCGAAGGGGATATACTTCGAGCCTTCAGGCGTAATAGCCAAGAGATCCTGCAATCCAAGTATTAGGTGATAAGGCAGAAACGTACGACAAAAAAAAGTTACCTTGAGTGCCGCAAGGAGGTGTTGAGTATAGGGGTACATTTCGGATTTTTTGTTGCGAATGAAGGTGAGAAAGAGAGAAGATACTTTGTTCCTCACCGATTTGTCCTTATTTCTCAGACCACTGTTCACGCATCAAATTCACCAATATGAGAAGCGAACTTTTGCGAATACTAAATGAAAGCGTGCCGTACAACATGACGAACGCATCCAATATTGCTGTCATCAGCGCTTGATCATTAGGAATGTATGGCGCGTATGTTGCAAAGTTTTCAAACGTCTGCAGGGCCACAGCCTTGTGCGGATGTTTGAACACAGCTGGACAGAAGATGCATTGTAAGCAGTTACATAAAGCAACTAAGAGTTGGTTACGTACCTGATTTAATAAGTGCGCCAACTGCTTGGCCGAAAAACACTTCCAGAATCTTCTGTACGTTTTCTGATCGAGGCCAAGCAGAAAGCAAATTAGATAAATGCTTGATGTTGCGTCACTGATAAGATTACCTGGCAAGTTGGCCTTCGCTTCAACCATCGCGTGCAGGAAGTAGAGAGCCAATTCGACCTCAGCAAATGGTTTTGACGACCAGTCCGTGAGCGCTTGGCTCAAAATCGTCTGTACAAACGAGATGACCATGCTGCTGTTGAGTCGCAACACGTATCGGAACACCAGTGCCAAGTCCTGTCTCTGCCATAAGCGACTTTATCTCACTTTCAGTGCGGGGTAGTTCACGTACATTTCGGTAGGCCAAGAACTGAGTCTCAAAATCGTCCTTGGTCTCGAAGTTAAATTCCTCTGGATACCTCACTTTTGTATACACGATAGTTAATATCCTGTTCAGGTTTTGTGTTTCCTCGTTTCCAAGTGTTGGCATGCGTTTTAGCTTGATTGATTGAATCAAATAATGGCTGTTAGAAAGGAACTTCAGCGGGAGGCCCAGTAGCTTTTACCTTATTCAAGTACTCTTGTGCGAACTCAAGCACGACAGCGGCACTAGAGTTAAAGAAACAAAGATGAGACGTCTAACCGCCATCATCGGCTCACGTTTATGCGTACACATTGTTGTCAGCGTCGCTCATCCACTTCCAAAGCAGAATCAACGCGTTATCTACAATTTGTTTGGCTTGTGCTTCCACCTGATCGCTGACCTGCCCCTGTGCGCGCAGCTCTTGCACCTATTCCGAAAGCGTTTAGAACGTTTGCGACAGAAAAACGAGTACAAAAGGACATACCTTCTCGTAGGCAGTGACCAGATGTACACCCGCTGCATTCAGAAGCTTGGCAACGCTCACCTTATACTGCGCGTCATCCTAACGACATGCAAGCCAATTCAGTATAAAACTTGAGAGAATAGAGCGTAGGACACCAACGCCACTCCATACCGTGCTAGCCGAGTTGATGAGCTCAAGCACTTTGAGTCGGACCAGCAAGTCAAGCTTCTGAAGAGGAGGCATGCCCTTGGCAACCACCTGGGTGATGCAGTCACATGCCTCTCGCCTAAGCTGTGGGTCGG
Organism: Acanthamoeba royreba; assembly: GCA_000826365.1. NCBI lineage: Eukaryota > Discosea > Longamoebia > Acanthamoebidae > Acanthamoeba > Acanthamoeba royreba. The sequence continues at coordinate 6,126 of CDEZ01023355.1, forward strand.
ACAGGCATTCAAAGAAAAAAGGTATGAACTTGTCGTTAACTATCAGGGAAAGGTCAATCCACGCTGCCGAAATGAGAATAGGAAGGTTAGATCGATCGCTCCTTGGCAAGCGATTACTATATCGTACTTATATAGGGCCTCAAAACAGCAAGGCACTCCTGCGTGAGTGGTTTGAGGTTTGTTCGGTAGGACACCAGGATCTTATACCAGATCTCCACTAGCGTGTTGATGCAGTCATCGCGCATGCGATCTTTCTGTGGTTCAGTTTTGTCAGGATTGGCTCTGCATCAAGTGAGGGTAGCCGTACTATCGCAGTATTGTGCGTCTGTTCTTCTGACGAACGTGCAACTTCATTGCTAACGACCTCTTCATCAATAGTCTTAACGATTCGGAGAAACATATCAATAACAACTGGTCCCTGGTAAACAAAAGAGTTGAGCATCTCTACAATTAATAACGTTAAAACATGTTGCACCATACCAGTTGGAGTAGACTGAACAAGTCAGTGAAAAATGTTGGCCATTGCGTGAGATAATCTTGCTTGAACATGAGGACGAGGATGTGTGCCAGCTTGTTCTTGATTGCTGCAGGCAATAGGAGACAATCAGCGTTCAGTGTCTGGCGCATTCACGACACAACCATCCGGACGTGTCGTGAGGAGGAATCGTACTAGCATGCTCCTCCGGGTGCTTGGCCAAATGCTCCCTAATCCATCGTAGCAAGATCTCTCGCAGGCCCGTCTTCTCCGCCAGAGCGAGCGTGGCGTACCTTTGGACAACATTCGATATAATCAATTTGAGATAAGATTACAAAGACTGTGCAAGACTTGCTTCTGCGCGCACAAGCGTGCACTCACGCTGCGGCACTGCAGGGAGTGAAGGGGTACCTGGTTTTCGCCACATCCGCGAGCACTTGCAAGCAATAAAATTTCACTTGAAGTGATTGAGCCGAGAACAGCTTCTCACAACAAAATCGCAGCCCCTCTGGCGAGGCCATCACTAGGAGGACATGCAGATACGACAAAATGGAAAAAAAGATGATTAAATTCAGATCTCAATGAGGTGTTCGCAAATTTGTAAAAAATATTAATTATTACGGATAGGGTGGACACCTTGTGCCGTGTAGGCCTGAGCCTGACGAAGGTCAGCCTCGCTGGCTTTTGTGGGGTCAAGTTGAATGAGGATGGCTTTCTCCAATTCATCCATTTTTGTAATTCCTGAAAAAAAATCAATACAGAAAATCAGCATTAGAGTCCTGTCGTCGTGCAGGCCAACCCCTGACGCAGCCGCATAGCCTGCACGCAACCGTTTGCTGCAGCACCCAGCACAAAAGGGAGGAATGGGTAATGAGCGTACCGAATGCTTTGGTGCTGCTACTTGCACGGCTTCAAAAAATATATTTTCATTCATGAATAATCAGAATCATAATGTAGCACGCGAAAAGCGTTTCCGAAATCTTGTTTTTGTTCTGGGAATTTTCTCTCCTTTCTCGGGTCTGTGGCGAAAGGAGAGAGCACTATCGTCTGATGGTTTGGGTCGCAACACCACACATTCACCTGTTCCGCATGATGCATCAGCATGTAGTACAGGAAGACACTGCTTGATGTGTTACTCACGAAGAGTGCAGTGGTGAAGACGCTGAGGCGAGGCGAGAGCTTCGGACATTTTGATCAGTAGCAGTAAGTAGGACAAGACCGGCCTCCGTACTCTGGAAGCAGTGTGAGGCCTCGTAAACAATTCCAGCCATAGGACAGATCGACAACAAACCCCAGCAAAGCCACATAAGAAGTCAGTGCAAGGATCTTCGTGGTGATCATGAGCGTCTCCTGATTGTTGAATCATCACAAGAATGGAGAAGAGGAGGTGAAAGGAGAATGCGCAGGGGTGTCTGGAAGCTTAGGCAGCCACCTCGACGAAGAACTGGTGCTTGAGCTCCTTGCGCTCCTGCTTGAAGGCCTGCTTGGCCTCCCTCTTCTGGGCCTTGCACTTGCGCTTGTGTTCGCGCTTCGCCTTCTTCCACGCATGCTTGGCGTTGTGCTTGTTCTCCCTGAACTGGATCACCGCGCAGGCCTTCTCCACATCGCCGCCGCACTTGGCCAAGAGCTTGGCCAGCTTCTTCCTCTGCTTGCGGCGCCCCTGCTTGCCCAGGCTGTCAGCCATGTCCAGCTGCCACTTGAGCTCAGCTGGCTCTTCGGCCTCGCCGTCGCTGCTATCGCTATCGTCGCTATCGCTGCTGCTTGAGTCCCCATCATCATGGCGGTACTTCCTCTTCTTCTCCTTCTTGCACTTCTTCTTCTCCTCCTTGAGGCTCTTCTTGATAGACTTCTTCATCTCCTTCTTGGCGCGCTTGTGGCAGAGGGCATCGAGGTAGGCCAACGCCAAACCCACATCGCCATGGGTGCGCCGCAGAGCCTTGAGGCACTCCTTGGGCCGAACATTGGCTGTATGGCCGCGCACGCGTAGCTGCTCCAGAAGGTAGGTCACCGCCTGGCGCTGAGGTTGTCCGACGCTGGCGTCCTCCACGTCTGACGAAGACGACTGGGAGGAGATCGACAGCCGTCCGAACGAGCGGCTCAGGCTGGCCGGGGCGGCGCCGGGCAGGTCATAGGCCTCGAGGCGCAGCCCCATGGGTCCGGCGAAGCCAAAGGCGACTTGCAGCTCCTCGTCGGAGGAGACGGTGATGAGGTCCTTCTCGTCATCGCGGTAGCGGAGGACGAATGTGCCCGCGGGAATGCCGAGCACCGAGGCAGCCTTGCCGATGAGCAGGGCGTAGGAGCTGGTCTCGAGCACGATGATGCGCTTGTCTTGTCCACGAACGACCTTGACAAGCAGCTGCTGTTGCTGCTGCTGGCTCGGGTACAGGTTGGTCTCGCTGTTGGGCTTGGCACAGTCCATCGGATGAAGAAGAATGTCGGCGGTGTTGTTGTGGTGAATGGTCGAGCTGCAATCAGGGACGTGAGAAGGGAACGCGTGTATCAGTAAGCCACGTCTTACTTCCTCTTCCCGAGTCGCTGGTGTGTGGGTGTCGAGGGGTGAAACTGGTGTAATGTGGAAGCTCAAGTCTGTGCCCTTTTTGTACCACCACGGACCGCAATCAGGGAAGCCGACTTTCCATGGGAACTACGCACTCGGCGAAAGAATTACCTTTTGCCGCATCCTGAAATCCGGGTAAAATAAGGGATTTGCCAGGTAGAATTCGAGGGAAAATAAACGGAAAACTTGTTGATGTTGCTCTGGTTTTCCTACTTCACATTCTTTTGATGCCTTCGACAAAACTGCCAGATGAGGGCTGGCACCCTCCATCTGATCCCGGCAAGACAACCCTGCTCCTTCTCCCGATCCCGGAACAAAAGGCGATTTCTTTTGTTCAGCCGCGTTGCATTCTTCCGTTTGATACTCTGCTACATGTTGAGCTCAGTTTCGCCAGAGATCCCAGGTATTTCTGCCTGATATTTCCTTCATCCGCCAATCGGCAGCGTTTGCGAGCCGCCAGTTTTCCGTTCCTAACAACATGTTCCTGCTCGCGGACCGGAAAAAAAAAGATATAAGGCTGTCTTTGCTGTCCTCAACGGTTTCCTTCATCTTTTGTTTCCCTCCCCAGCACACAAGCACACGGCCTTCGCCACACAAAAAAAACACCCACCATACCTGAACCATGAGGGCCATCCACCGCACTGCGACCTCAGCCACGACACGCAGCTTCGCCTCGCATGTGGCCGCGCGCCGTTCCTTGGCAGGTGAACTTCTCCTCTCCCCTTCTCCTCCTCCCTCCTTCCTCTTGTCCTCCCTTCCTTCTTTTTCTTGACCCAAGAAAATGCTACGAAGTGTACCAAGTGTTGTCTCCTGCCGGTGGACTCTTTCCTCACTCAAAAGTCGTGTGTGTGTTTGGTACGCAGCGCTGGCTACGCACAAGCTGTCCCCAGACGAGGCCGTCAAGGTTATCAAGTCGGGCGACCGTGTCTTTATTCACAGGTGTGCACTCACTCTCACTGTCTCTCTCACCTTCGCACCCCTTCACTTCACTCGCCACCACCACGACCACCCCACTGTGCCTTGCGCGTAACACACATACCTGCACACGCTGGGCGCAGTCCTCTCGCAGCGTAGGTTCGTGGTTGTTCCATGGACAGACCATTGGGGCAATTTGGGCGTGTAAAAGGCAAACGAAGCAGGCGCACACAGCGCAGCGGAACCACAGAAAAAGGAGGAGGACGGCATGGTTTGGAGTGTGGCACTTGACTGACGCTCACATTGCTCGCTGCGTGAACAGTGTGGCGGCTGCTCCACAGCTGCTGATCCAAGCCATGACCCGCCGCGCGCCGGAACTTAAGGACGTTGAGATATGCCACATGCACACTGAGGTATAGGCTCCCTTGCACAGTGAACACTTCGCATGCCCGGAGAATTAAGTGTTTTTGTTGTGTTGCTGGTATCCAACCCATAGGGTGATGCGCCGTACGGAGACAAACAGTACGAAGGTATCTTCAAGAGCAACAACTTCTTCGTGGGCAAGAACGTGCGCAAGGGCGTACAGGAGAGGCGTCTGGACTACACTCCAGTGTTCCTCAGTGAGATCCCGCTCCTTTTCCGTCGCAACATTCTTCCTCTTGACGTTGCCATGATCACTGTACAGTGGCCCCTCTCTTTGCTGAATAGTGTGCACAGCATTCAGCTCACCCAATTGATGTGGGTTACACTCAGGTATCGCCTCCCGATGCCCATGGCTTCTGCTCGCTGGGTACCTCTGTGGACGCCTCGCTTGCTGCTGTCCAGTGTGCCAAGCACGTCATCGCCCAAGTCAACCCGCACATGCCCGTACATACACTTCCTCTGCTCATATCCGTCAAGTAGAATGCTCACTTTCTTTGCCCTCCCCTTGTGCAGCGAACGCACGGTGACGGTTTCGTTCATGTGAATGCTATTCATGCTTTCGTGGACGGACCCTCGCCCCTTATTGAGCACAAGCGTGGCAAGATCTCTGAAACAATTGCGAAGATTGGCAAGAACGTCGCGGCTCTTGTCGAGGATGGAGCCACTCTGCAGATGGGCATCGGTGTTATTCCCGACGCTGTACTCTCCGAGCTTGGCCACCACAAGAAGCTGGGAATTCACACTGAGATGTTCTCTGACGGTGTTATCGACCTCTTTGAACGTGGCGTCATCACGGGCGAGAACAAAGTCATCGCTCCTCGCATCATCACTGTTGGCTTCTGCCTCGGAACCAAGCGCCTCTACGACTTCGTGCATGACAACTCGGCCGTGCAGTTCCGCAGCATCGATTGGGTGAACAACCCGATCTTGATCAAGGAGAATCCTAAAATGACGGCCATCAACAGCGCCATCGAGGTTGATCTCACTGGTCAGATCTGTGCTGACTCCATCGGCTCCAAGATCTACTCTGGTGTGGGCGGTCAGATGGACTTCATGCGTGGCGCTGCCCTTTCTCACGGTACTTAACCTGTTTGACATCGCTCCACGTATCTTGAAGCTTATGATACGGTAACTTTATGCAGGTGGTAAGCCTATTATCGCTCTTCCCTCGACGACGGCGCGAGGCGAGAGCAAGATCGTGCCACGCCTCAAGCGCGGTGCGGGTGTGGTGACGACGCGTGCGCACGTGCATTGGGTAGTGACTGAGTACGGTGCGGTGAACCTCTTTGGCAAGCCCATCAAGGACCGTATGAAGGCGCTCATCTCCATCGCTCACCCGCTTCACCGGCCGTGGCTTGAGGCCGAGGTTGATCGCGGCTTCTGGTTCGACGCGGACGAGAACTCGCCCAAGATCCCCGAGTCTGCCCACAGTGAGGAGTAAGTGTGTTATAGTCTTTCTGACTCTATATAATATCTGCATTTTAAACTTCATGAAGCTTCAAGTGATGAGGATCCATCTGGTACTCTTGAAGTCCTTCTCTCGATCGATGGTGAATGTCCTTGGTCAAGTAGGCTCGAACTCTGCCACGAGAACTTGGCCGAGTCAGCCTGTCGAAGTTGGACGGCAGATGGACTATCTGATGAAGTTCCGATAGGCCATCTGTACTCTGACTCCTCAAGCGCTTGCATGCTCGACCAGACGTTGAGCCAGGCTGTTGATGGCGGCAGAAGCCTTGGTGTTGTCCTGCCACTCTTGCGGCACGGCGCTGATACCATTCACAGCACCAAGGCAAGCGCCGATAAAGAGCACTCGGCTGCAGTTGTCGCCGCCGGCGAGGATAGTCTGTCGCACAGCACTGCCGCAGGGAGAACGTACGTTTCAGTATTCAGGTCTCTCACCTGGGGGGATATGAGTGATAGCTACTCCTTGATTGAAGTACCTTGAGTAGTCAGTCGTTTGGGAGATGATGTGGACAGCATTCTGGAGGGCAAATGGGAAGGCACAGCTAAGACCGATGGTTTTCACCGCCTCGAAGTGCGACTTGCTGACAAGCTGAAGTGCTTCCTGAGAGAAGTGTGATGAGACCACATTATTTCGGTGACATGAAGCTCGCTACCTCGATCTTGTCAGCCACTAGGCCATCGATGGGATTCGGCTGCTTCCTTTCGGTATCGCGGAGGTCCTTTACAGTGGCAGTGATGGCCTCTTGCGCTGGTGTGGTACAAGGAAGAGTGTGATGACAAATTAGTCGGACGAAGACAATAAGGCAGGTTGAACCATACGCGTCGCTCCCAGAATCAAGCGCTCAAGGATACGTGCTCCGGCCAGGCCCATGGCTACAGCCTGCCAAGAGTGACGGTTAAGTGATGGGAGTTAGAAGCGAAAGCGAGCGGGGATGTAATACCTTGTCTGTGTTTTGGGTAACACGGATCGCCTCTTCGACACGAGCCAGCAGCTCTGGTTTGCCGGCATACAAGGCGACCACGGACACGATCTTGGCCAGAGAGTTGGCTTGATCATCATCTGCGCCACAACTACCCATACACTGATTAGAGCCAATGAAAGTTCCGGACCTGAGCTGCGGGAATGGTACTGTGGCCACGCCTTGCCCTCCTTCATGTTCTGCAAGAATCCCTTCAAGCTGTGATCCAGACGGCCTGCCGAATACCGAATGAAGTGGTCGTCAATCGCTACCTTCGTGCATTCACACTAGATACCACACACGTACCAGTGTAGGGACCACCAAAGTACGCGTTGGCCTTCGTGGCGTACTCAACCGGGTCCAGTTTGCCGCTCTCGGCGACCACTTCAAGCAGCTGCAGCGTCTGCTCGCCTGATGATGATGATGATGATGATGATGATGATGATGATGATGATGATGATGATGATGATGAT